>KB455497.1:62704-122721 GCA_000341325.1 Panagrellus redivivus | reverse complement strand
CAGCGCCGTTGCGGTAGCAGGATGTTTTGTTTCGGTTATCGCAACCAGGGATGTACGGTCTGCGTGACCACTCATTCACGGCAAGGGCCTCGTAGCCGAAAGCGAAGTAGCTGAGATAGCGGAGCGGGGCAAAGTACCATGGGAGAGTGTCGACGTTGATGTAGAAACCTCCGAAAGCCATCAAAGGCACCACAATAACCGGCATCACAGCGACAGCAACATTGACATTGCCACAGATACAGGAAAACATGTAACCTGAAATCGTTTGACGTTAATCAAAAGTTTAAAAAATCGAAAATTAAAACTCACTAATTGAAATGCCAACTTTTGTAATCAGAATGCAGACAAGCGTGAAAATGAGGAAAGCGACGAAATCCTGAACGAAACCACAGAACCAGTAGACGATAGAAGCAAAGATGGTCGGATAAACCACGTATTGAATGGCTTCAGCAAGATTCTTGGCAAGAAAGTATGGCGTTACACGGTAGAGGTTCCCTTGGTGCTCGCGGAGGAAAGTCGGCAGTTCGTCGCAGAACATCTGAAAAACAGTATAGTCCCAATACGACCGAATGGACAAACACAAAGCGCTTACGTGAACAGTTGTGAATTGAAACATGAAATTCATGTTGACAACAACTTGAAAGAGATCTCCATTGATGTTCATAACAGTTTTCTGGGAAACTTCGGTGCCGTAATACACCATGCTGATCAAAATTGCGATACACTGAAACCAGACAAGATTGCTTTTCACAATCGAAAGAAAGTACAATTGAACTTACAATTGTTTGAAAAATGCGAACTTGCAACACGACAGGATTACGCAAATTGCCCAAAAGAGACCGACGGAAGAGGCCATTGAACTGTTGGCACCAGCTGAAAATTCGAAAATAAGCAAAGCACTTTCACAATAAAGGTCAAACTTACGTAGCCTTGTATTGCTGCATAGCCTTTTCCTTGAGTCTCTTGTTGTTCTTCCAAACACAATCCGCCAAATCATCCGAATCCGAAGAACTGCCATAGGCAACTTCATTGGCGTACCGACCGACATCGCTGGCAAGGAACTTGTCACAGACCTTCTGAAAAGCCATTATCAGTGAAAGTACGGCTAATCAAATGCCCGAAAACTTACATTAGCCCATTGTCGATTAGCTTGGGCTTCTCCTTGTTTGATAGCCAACGATGAAATGAAATGGTCAGCAGGATTGTACTTTTCAGGGACAGGGTCTCCAATTTGCTTCCAGAATTCCACGGCCTCACGGATGGTGCCATTGAACGCGGTGCGGCCTTCAGCCAAAAAGTAGATCCTGAAAAGGCGCGACTAACATTAAGAATGCCAACTTAAAACACAGGCAAGACTTACCGATCGAAAAGAGCAAAAATCGAACTGGATGGTTGATGAATCGTCACGATAATTGTCATGTTTTTGATGGTTGCAAGTCGCTTCAGAACTTGGATAGTCTGTTTGGCCATGTACGAATCCAAACCAGAAGTGGGTTCATCGCAGAAAAGGAGCGGTGGCGATGTCATAATCTGAAAAGGCCGATATTATCTTGAATCAAAACCAGAAACAATAAAGCTTACCTCCGAAGCAAAAGCCAAACGCTTTCTTTCGCCGCCAGAAATCCCCTTGATCCCGCAACGGTGATTCCCAATGAGAGCATCCTTACACTTTACAAGATTCAGCTCACTCATGACCATTCGAACACGTCTGTCACGTTCCTTCTGAGAGTAATGACGGCCCATTCGCATTAACGCCTGAAAAGAATCAGGCATTAGTTTTGTAAAATTCAACCAAATCATGCAATCCTACCGTAAACGACAGATGCTCCTCGACGGTCATTGTTCCAATGAAAAGATCATCCTGTTGAACGTAAGCCGCCATTTTACGTAGCGTATTGCGGTCGACATCGACGCCGTTGATTCGAACATTCCCAGAAGTTGATACAGTGTCCAAATTCCGCTGAGTGAGAACATTCATAAGGGTCGTTTTTCCGGCGCCACTGGATCCCATCATTGCCATGACTTCACCGGGTTGAGCGATGCCAAAACCTGTAAGAAACTGTTGATAAACCGAGATTGGACAGAATCAAAAAGGCTTACAATCTTTGAGGATATAGGTACGATCCATCTTCTGACTTTCGGCAACAATTCCATTCCGGATACCAATCGACTCGGCAACGTCATTGACAATGGACAGCTTTGGGGCGGCTTGGCTGGATTTCAGGGGCTAAAACGTTGGACTGTTATTTCAAAAGCTCAATTTTATATAAAATTCATGAAGTCATTGTTTCAAAAACTCACCGATGCACAAATACCACTCCATGTAAGCTGCATTGTCGGCATGACGGTGACATTTGACATAGCCCGTTCGATGTCATCGCCTTTCATGCTTTTGATCGGTGACGCGAACGGATCTAGCGGTGGAGATTCGCCTGTGGGGATGAGGGCATCATCGCTGGCAGAGTCGAACATGACCTATAACAATGACCAGACTTTGCTTCTGTCAATCAAAGTGCACGAGACAACACAATCACAATGACAAGCTTGCATAAACTGGGGAAAAGTGCCGTCGGTGCAGACGAGACGGTTTATCATGTTTCCGAGGACCAAAAAACTTGTTATCGGCCCAGTCGATACCGAAAGACACCGACCGAGTGGGCAGCGAACCAAAACGAGAGTAAACAGTGGCAGAGATAAGTGAAAAAAAGGGACTCACATCGATAAGGCTTGATTGGGCACTGGCTTGGGACGGCTGTGAGGAGGGTTCAGTCAGATAAGGCTGCGCGACTGTTCGAGATCAAAGTTAGCGGTGGGGGTTGAAGGAAAACTTGAAGATTGTTGTAGCATAGGTGATTTTAACTGATGAAAATAAGTGCCGATCATTGATTGTAGAAACAAAACAAAGTAATAAAATTTTTCAAACTGAACAAGTCAAAACAAGTATAACGAAATGTTAATCCATTTTGGCTACTGAAGAAGCGGTGCCTTTGCCTGAAAATGAAGTTCAAAATGGTAAATTGTCATGAATCTATGCAGATCACTTACCGAATAGACACTGAATGCATCAAAGATTCGCGAAAGCTCAGAGAACTCAATTTCCTGGAAGATAGTGTAGTCTTTGAAATTAGTCCTCTTGGCACAAAAGGCACAATGGACAGTGACTTTGTTCCCGCGTGTCTTCGTGAAGATGATGTTGAACACTTCAACCTGAAAGACAAGCTTTGAAATAACCTGAATTAAATCAAAGGATAGACTTACAGTACACCGTTCGCAGTAATGCGAAACTTCGCCATCCACCGGCTTCTGGATATTGATCGAACTGGGTTTGCACGATTCAACATGATCATAGACCATCCGGCAGAAGGCCAATGACCGAATCAGGACGCCTTTGATGACATTGAACATTTCCCGGTTTTCGATCTGCGCATGGGAAGCCAATTTCCAACACAACCGTTGCATTGGAACGAGGGACTGGAAGTTGGTGAGCTTGTTCCATTCGTAGGAGAAGAGGGACATCTTCAGCTGTTTTGGTGTTATAGGGCCAACGTTCCAGGCGACATTGTTGCAACAGCCGACGGCTTGAACCCAGTGAACGCAGCCTCCTCCAACCCAAACAACGTCACCAGTCTTCTGGAGGAACCTGTACACAGGAACTCGGGCACGGACGAGATCTTCAAAGTTGGGCCACCAAGCGTCATTCATCAGGTGGATGCCGCGTTCCTCACAGAGCTGGTTGATGACGGGCCAGTACTTGTAGTCCACTCCGAACCATTCACAGTCACCAGGGCCAATGTTGATGTTCACGGACGAGAAGCAGTTATTCTCGAGATGGCCAGGGGTACGGCATCCGGGGACTTTCATGTACATTTGAACGGTATTCATGCCGAGGATGCTGTAATCCAAGTGGTGGAGTGAGTTGCGGGAAGTCGAATTCCGCAAGAAGGCGGGCAGCTTGTTGAGCTCGTGAAGTTGCGCGGCGAAGGTTGTGTCATCACTAAGATCCACATTGGTACAGAATTCGACGACTTGTTTCGGCTTGTACTCGGTCCCTGCTACCTGGTCATCGGGTCGAAGACGCTTTGATGATGGACCACGGGTTTCAACCGCCTTCTCGAGCATTGTAGTCGCCATTTTCGGATTGGTGTAGCTGGGGACGTCGAGTTGTTGATACACTTCTCCCTGATAGATGCCGTAATGGAAAATGTCGGTATCTCCTTGCATTGAGGAACATCTCCACGTTTGCTTCCCGGTAGCATTGACGTTGACATCGCTTGGCATACCGTATTGAGTCCTCACGTCCACTGGGTACTCAGGTTGAAGCTGAAGAAGAGCCTTCGTTGTGAACGATGACAAATCGAATCCCACGGTATTGGCAAGGCCTCGGATCACCGCAATTGAAGAGTCGAAACAAGACTTCCGCAACTCGTCGGAGTTGGCTTCCTCGATCGTTTGGATTTTGAACAATGGCGTCTTCAAAGCAAGTTCACTGACATCTGGACGGTCGTCTAACGGAATCACAGATGGGTTCGGCGGCGGTGCGAGTTCATCGAATATAGGCGGGTCGTACGCGTCCGGTCTAATTGCTCGAACGTTGCATTGATATAGAATGTCGGACGAAGTCACAGTTACGGGAACATGAAGGCGTGAAAGCAGCGAGAACGACTTCGGCAATACAGCATCCATCGGCGGTGGTGGACGATTCTCCTTCTTCGGCGCATAAGTGTCGTTGTAATAGGAATAGTCAGCATTATTCAGATACGAATAGTAGTCGTCCGGCGCCAAAAACGGAAACGGCTTTGCTGGCAAGTTTGGATCCACCCGTTGCGGCATCTTGAACGTGATACTTCTGGTCACAATAGGAGCGCCGTGCGTTTGTTGTCGACGATGGATCAGCCTGAAATGCAAAATTAGATTAGCCCTTATCACAAAACCAATACAGAAAGATATAGAATCGCGTAATCTACGTTATTGTGGACCAAGGGTGGACGCGGGCCGACTTTTTCACGATCTGGCCAGCCCGACGTTTTAAAAATCAACCCCGGCTCAGGCAACAGCTCCAACGGCCGGCCCGCCAGCGGGCTTTTCCGGTCCAGCCGGCTCGCTCGCTAACTTTGTCGGCCCAGCCGCAGGCGGCCCGGCCTGTCGTCTACCCTTGCTGCCGACATAAGCATTGCTGATACCGTCGAATTGCGGCACACGAGGTATAATAAAGCTATAACATTGTCCTAAATACGGCCTAATTCACGCACTTAATAAAACACCGATTTAATGTGCTCGACCGGTGGCTGCGCGCACTGGTTTGTAAAAACGATTTGTCGTTTTCTATAACTAGTCTCAGGGCGATTTGCCGGCTGTGGGAGAAAGTTTCCCGATTTGCACATTGCATGCCGGCCACTGTGTGCACCCGGGTGTCCGGTATGCCCACACGGGCGCACACAATGGCCAGCATATAATGTGCAAATTTCATTTCTCATTTCTTTCTCCTACACCCGATTTGCCTGACAGCGTTTTTACTGTATCGCACCGTTCCCATGATAAACTGTTCAAAAACAACACAAAATTTTATTCGAACAACATTCAATCAAACAACAACATTCATATGTTCATGCATAACAGTAATCAAATCTGAACAAACGACGACGTTGCTTGTCGCAAAGTCTCGACCAAGTTGGAAATCTCTTCATGACGATCGCCAAAACCTTGCTTCGTGGAAACAACAAACTTTGCGAAAGCACCTATCTCTGAAGTCGCCAATGCAAACAAGCCAGGGTTCCGATCTTTCATAATACGTTCATGGCGAAGGCACGAGGCGTAGTGAACCAGAAGCTGAGCATACTGAGGGAAGAGTTCGCTGTTGGTGTAGTAGTCGTGCGATTCACGATAGTGCAAAACTGTTTCAATGAGCGGTTTCTGAAAAAGTAACATTGTTAGCAATGCTTATAAAGACCTTTAGCTTACCATATGTGCCGTGGAGATGTCGCACAATCGCGTGACAGATGAAGATGGACCCCAAATGTTGATCAGAAGCAAAAGGTTGTCATGAACGACATTGTTCATGCAAGCCATCGTGAACAGAACTCGAGCAAAGTTTGTAAAGCCGCCACCAAACTCTTCATACTTTTTCATGAGTTCGTAGAAGCTGAAAAAGCAAATTAGTCAGAAACAAAAATCCAGTTGAACTCACAATGGCAAAAACGCATCAAGTTTAGCGATAGGCTTCGTAGAAGCAAAAGTAAGCTTGTTCTTCTTGCCACAGTCGACGAAGTACTCATCCAAAAGGACTCCAATGCACTGATCAATGATGTTATCGCTGAATACTTCAGGGCCAAGCAAGAAAGTCTCAGCGACGCGGCACAACAGATCCGATGGAGTTCCAAACATCGACAGAAGCATACTTTGATGGCGTTCGAAAACGACCATGAACAGCAGCGACAAACGAACAATGTCAACGTCATCGGCTGTCGGCACTCGACTGTCCTCAACGGCATCAAGTACGCGACGAATTGGGACCAACATCCATGAACCATCTGCTACTGGGTTGACATCACTGGCAAATTCCTGCTTCAACTTGCCATCAGGGGTCTCAACGTCTCCGAGGTATAGCTCCTGAATCCGATCCATGTTGTCGATAGCCAACTTGGTAAGCTCGTCAGCGTCGGTAATTGTGATAGCCTTGAGCTTGTCAAAAATAGAAATCCATGCTTGCATTTGACGAGGTGCGGTGAAGCTGTACGACTTGGAGGCCAAATCCATTTGAACGGCATTCTAAAAAGGATAGTGTTTTCAAAAGCAAAATCAAGATCGGGTGTAAACATACAGCAGCAAGTCGAGATAAACGCTGGCCTTCCTCATCTTTAATCTCCTCAGGGTCAAAGAATTCCAAGTTTTTGACAGCTTCGGCTTCAAGTTTGGCCTCCGGCTTCTCTGGAACTGATGTCGACGGTTCTCCATGGGCAGCAGCAACACGCTTGGCTCGAAATGCGGAAACTAAAAGCAAAAGATTTATGCTCGATTAAACAAAGTTGAAAAAACTATTTACCTTTCTTCGGTTTGTCTTCTTCAACAGTTTTGGCTTCCTCGGCAGCTTTTTGGCGACGCTGACGCAAAAACGCAATCGTCTTCTCATCAAAACGTTCCAGGATTTCCTTTTGCGCTTCTTCAAGTTCTTCACGCGACATTTGAGAAACGCGTTTGTCATTCTCATTGGCAAACTTGTCGGTATCTGGAACGTCTTCTGAGACGACTTCAACATTCACATCTTTCCTGAGAAAAGCGGATGCAAAAATGCTTTTTCCAGGAAGCGGACGAAGCATTGGAGCTTCCGAAGGCGTGAAATACGGCGAGAGATCCAAAACATCGGGAAAGCCATCTTCGGCGGAAGCTTCGTTAGCCGCTTCAAAGTCAAAGGGGTACACGATATCGGCATGATCGAAGAAGCCGGGAAAGTTCTCACGAACTGCACCCATCGGAGCATCGATTATGCCTTCCATGACTAAAAAGTGCGTTTTTGGAGCGCTCAAAAATCATCTCAATTTCAAAATAACAAAGGTAATTCAACCTTTTTGTGGTAAAAAACAAGTTAAATTAAATATTTATTTCAATTGGTCAAGTGAATATTGCAATACAACACAGGCTTAAGTCACACCCGTAAATCCTAACAGAGTTTCACAACGGGTAAATCAATTACCGGGTTGGGCGGTTTCCAGAGAAGCATAAAACGCTTTAGCCGATTCCACGATTTGGTCAACAGTTTGTTCTTCGGACGGCTTGTAGTTGCTTATGACATACTCGAAGACACTGTTGATAACATTCAGGTTGTTGGTATGGTCATTGGATGTCTGGAGGAACAGGCGAACGACGTTTTCGGTACCGGATGGACTGAAATAGGTATCTTTAGTAAAGAAAGTTAGAATTGTTGTAAACAACTAACCGAACAAAGTAAGTGAAATCACCAAAAATAGTGCCCAAGAACTGCCAAAGTTCCTTACAGGCGTCCTTCAAGGGACCAGGAGCCAGCCAAATGGTTTCGTCTTCGCTTGCGACGAGGAAAACATCCTTGTCCGGAACACGGATGGCAGACAGTTGAGTATTGGACGGCTTGAAGGTCTGCTCCATCCATGAACGCGTCGTCAAACCTTCGACACTCAAAATGTACTCGGTGGCAAAGAAGTTCGCAACTCCATCACCGATGGCAGGGTTGACGAGCTCAAGGAAATTCAACAGCTCGCGCGCTCTTGGATTCTCCTTGGCTTTGGATTCAATCTCTCGGAGAACATCTTTCTTTACGATCACCGATCCATGGCCATTGGGTTCGAAGTACACGGCAATGTCAAAAGCATTGGCTTTCTTGATAAGATTCGCGACACCCGTATTAGCGACGACACCACCAACTTTGAGATCAGCAGCCCATTGCTTCATGACCATGTCAGAATAGCCAGTGAAAACGGTTCCAAGTTTGCATGAGGGAAGGGCATCGAGACGCTGAAAAGGCATCATTGCACAATCATTCGGTAAGATGACCAATTCTAGCCAACCTTCTCAATAAACTCCGTAAACAGCTTGTTCAAGTGATCGCCATCAAATAAGAAGATTTCTCCGTTTTCCTTCTTCGTGAAATACAGCATCCTGTCGGCATCACCATCAAGGCTCGCTATGCGTGTCATCGGGGGGAAGTCGGCACATCCTTGGGGATAAAGGTGGTTCGACTTCACGTAATCAGCGCCGCAGCGGTTGTTCAAGGTAGCATCATCCCCGACATTTGCATTGAGGACGGAAACGTTGCGAGGGGAGTTGAGTTCGGAAATGTACTTGGGCATGAGCAAAGCCCCGACGCCGTTAGCGCAGTCAACGTAGACGTCTTCGGTGAATTCAGAGATGTTGCGGACGGGATTCAACAGCGGCTGCATAGCTTTATCAATCTCGGGGCCAGAACGACCTCCACTCAGAATGGGATACTGAACGAGCCAATGAAGCTGAGGTGTGGTCACAGGGGTAGCTGAAATATATATAAATTATCTTCGAGAATGTCAAAAGGTATAATCTACCCACCCGTAGAAGCGACCTCAAATCCAGGAAGAGCCCGGAAAATGCCCTGGATCACAGCATCTGCCAGGAATCGAGACGATTGCCGTGTATCATAGCCAACGAGAATACACGAAGCTTCGCTTACACGCTTAGCATTAGGGTTGTAAACCCGCTCAAAATCAACTTCACCCAAATGGCGTCCAAGATTTTCTTTCACAGCAGTTGCAAGACTGCCCATTCGCATGTATTCCTCGTCCGGGTAGTTGACAACTTCCTCCATCATCTTGATAGCTTCATCCTCGAGGGGACCGCCGTAGGGGCCAACAAATTTGAGACCATTATCGCCGCCTTTGTTGTGGCTCGCCGTCACCATCACGCCGTAGGTATGGCCATTGCGTTGATTTGCGTAATGCGCAAAAAACTCGCCAGCACGGTTAGCAATGAACTGGAGGACATCAGCATCGTAGCGAAATCCGGCAGTGCCGTAACGGAAGCTCCGATTGGGATCAACGGGAACCGAAACTCCTTTATAGTTTCGATTGAAGACACGATACGGGTTCGCCGCCAGAGGGAGCGGATAGTCGAGACTTTCGTTCACGAACATCTGAAACGCAGTAAAGCTGAATTCACTGCGCGAAAGCAGACGTGAAGATTGCGCGAAAACTGAAGCGAGCCATGCGCGAGAGGGAAAGAGTGAAGAAATGCACGCGCAACAGCCGAACGGCCGAGCGAGCGAGGCAAAGAGACAGCCGAACGCGGCGATCCAAAGGCACTCACATTGCCGCGCGCGGTTCAAAAAACCATGTTCATTCGGTGAGGGTCGGTTTGAGCTTGAACTGTTCGAACATTCCCGAACCTTTCGACCCTTCTTACGCAATCAAAACGTCGCAGGCAGCAAATCAGTTTCTATATGCCTTCGACTACATATCCGTAACGCTCCAAACAGAAAAAATATATAAAAATCAGTTTAAAAAGTTCAGTTAACCAGCCAAATTGCACGTAGACATTCCAGCCCGTCTATAAAACAAGCATCATTGCTTCCTTTTATTGTTTCCCATCACGTTGCAACGTGGCACAGCAAAAAGCGCTCTTCTCAGTTTATCTATTCATGTATTTGATTAACGTTTTTCCACGTTTTTTAAATTCTCAGTTTTCACATTCCAATGCTCATTAGTTTATTCATAATAAAAGGCACACAACATGCATATATATCCGATGTTTACCTAAGGCAATCTTTAACATTGTATTACGATGGCATAGCATTATACCCGTTGATAAGTGAACTGTGATGAAATAGGCAAGTGAGATCGACGCTTAAGGCAACACGAATTGGAGACGCATATTAGTTCCTTTTGAGAGTGCAATAAGGCGTCCATTTCTTATCGCAAATCAATTTGACGTCAAGAATTGCGACGACAGTATCTTCGATTTTAATGAGCCTGCGGTCGGCGATGCGATATTGTACGGACACCAAGCCGCTTTTTCGGTCCCGTGTACGTGAGAGGTTCCTCTGATTGCCGATGTAAGCCTGATCGCGTTTTCGATGTTTGTCATCATGAACGTGCTTGAATGTGTCACTCCGGCCCGTTGTAAGATTTCCTGGTCGTTCGAGGGCGGCTAGAAGGTTAGCGTCCCTGAAAGGAACATAAATATGAGCAAAGTTACGAAATATGCAAAGGACAAACCGAAGGCGGAGGTAGAATTCGTCATCCTCGAGACCCCAGCCCCAATACTTGTTAGACATGCCATTAACCAGTTTGAAGTCATGCATGGTTAGCATGAGGATACCGCCGATGAACTTTGGGTAGTCGTATCTTGAAAAGCAAAGATTTTATATATAAAAAGTTTCGAAGAAAAGTGCTCACCGAACTTTGGGGTGATAGGCGCCCGCGGCAATGTGTCTCACAACACCCTCACCGGGAAAACGATAATCCAAGTCAGGATTCAACGGAATCAAGTCAACATCGTGCATGACCATGTAGGTACAATGCAGACGGTCAGCCTCAAACCATCCAACATTGATGAGCGATGCGCGATTGAAGCGGTTGCTATCGGTCTGATTCAAGACAATGAACCTATGATCGACATGTTGGCGATTGAGAAACCGATTCAGCTCCGGGACCAGTTGGAGGAGCTCTTCCCATCGGTCGCGGTAAGGGATGAGGATGCACAAAATGTTATTCTTTTCAATGAGCGGGTCGCCATACCTAAATTGGCCATTAGTGCGTTTTTATATATATAAAAACTATCGAAAAAACTAACACTTCGTATTCATTCTGCCCCAGTGGCAAATTGATGTATAAAAGCAAGAGAAGCAAGCACACGACGATGCTGACGGTGTACTTCTGCCACAGGCGCATCCTCAACTTCGACCCCGAGGAAGAACAGACAGCAAATACTGAGGCCTCGGCTTGTGATCGGTGTCGATTTTTGTGGTGACTCGCAGCTAGTTTTTTTCCTTTACAGTTCACTTCCGGTCAAGACGACAAGGCTGATTTGCATATTTCTATTGTCCGGGTGGCTACAAGGCCATTTCTAGAAAAAAGTAAAACCAATAATGTCTGTTTTCTTTTTTTGCTCCGCTCGTCTGCAACCCTTTTCGACGACGGAACATCAGGCTGAGCATGTGCAACGCACCGCCGCCAGCGTTTGTCGGGCAGTCTGTCGGGTCTCTCGGTCTTGCATAACTCTCTCGTTCCACGTACCCCACAGGCCACTGAAAACCCCACATTTCAATTTGCCGCCACTACAGGGTGTGCGTCGCGAGGCGCGGTCTTCGATTTTTGGCCGGTCGCTTTATCGGAAAAAGACGGAAGAGTATTGGTCTCGTGAAAGCAGAGCGTCGACCCCCGGGCGAGCTCCTAAATTTTTTGTCATTGGCAGTATGCTTATATCGTCGAGCTTCACTGCTGTACCTTCCACGTTAGGGAAGCATTGCAGCTCGAAAAGTATTGATGTGACAATATCGACTTTGGACGGCGTTGTGCTCTGCCAAGGACGTGGCTTTCTTTCCCCCTCTGTCTCAACAACCTACCCCGTTATTTTTTATACTCCTTCATTTCGTGCGTATATGAGCTTTGTTGCCCATCTTTGCAGCATTTGTCGCCGGATTTTCGCTGTCATCGACACTTGCTCTTCTTGCTTACCGGTGTTTTCATCCACGGTTTCCGTTGCAGGATGGCTGACAACGAGGCGCTTCAAGCGGCCATTCTACAAGCAGAGCATGCCGCTTACGGGCCGTTCTTCGGCTCGCTCGGCGTCACCGCCGCCATGATCTTCACGGCTGCGGGTTCAGCTTACGGAACTGCCAAGTCCGGCACCGGTATCGCTTCCATGGCTGTGGCTCGTCCTGACCTCGTCATGAAGGCCATCATCCCTGTCGTCATGGCTGGTATCGTCGCTATCTACGGTCTCGTCGTCGCTGTCATTATCTCCGGAAAGCTGAACACCGGCGGTCAGGAATACCCCATCTACAACGGCTTCAGTCAGTTTGCTGGAGGTCTTGTGTGCGGTCTTTGTGGTCTCGGTGCTGGCTATGCCATCGGCATTGCTGGTGACGCTGGTGTCCGCGCTCTCTCCCAACAACCCCGCTTTTTCGTAGGCATGATTCTCATTCTTATCTTCGCCGAAGTCTTGGGCTTGTACGGCATGATTGTTGCTCTGATTTTGGGAGCAACATAAGCAGTTTCGAGATTTGGCTTCTTTTTATTCGTTTTGCCCCTGCCTGTTATCGTTTCCCCCCTTAAAGCAGATTGTATAGATAACGACTATGTCATTCCTTATTAATGTTTCTCGTGCGAACGATGTGTTCAACATGAATAATTTCACTTTATATATATATAGTATAAAATCGAATACGTGTACGCGATGGACGAGGAAATACGCTTCTTTGGTTTGCTCTTGCCAACTAATACTTGCCTAACTTCATTTTTCTTTTAACTTGCTTTGCATCTAACAATGCTTCCAGGGTTTTTATTTGCTGATCACCTGCACATCCACAGCCATGTCGTACGATCTTGAAACCGCTGAAAAGGCCGCTTACGCACCGTTTTTCGGTTACATGGGTGCCGCTTCGGCTCAGATCTTCACGGTCTTTGGCGCTGCCTATGGCACAGCCAAGTCCGCTGTCGGTATCTCCTCCATGGGTGTGATGCGCCCTGAGCTTATCATGAAGTCTGTTATTCCCGTTATTATGGCCGGTATCATCGGTATCTACGGGCTTGTCGTCGCCATGGTGCTCAAGGGTAAGGTCAAGGCTGCGTCAGAAGGCTACACCCTCGCCAACGGATTCTCCCATCTGGCTGCCGGTCTGACCTGTGGTCTTTGCGGTCTCGGTGCCGGTTACGCCATTGGCATCGTCGGTGATGCTGGTGTCCGTGGTACTGCCCAACAGCCGCGTCTCTTCGTCGGTATGATCCTTATTCTGATTTTCTCTGAGGTGAGTCACAGATCAACCATCACATTTCCGGTCAAGCTTACTAATCTCACTTTGCTTCAGGTCTTGGGTCTCTACGGTATGATCGTCGCCCTTATCCTCTCATCCTAAATGAGTCGCCCCAGTCAGGATCGAAAATGCTGAAGGCGTTCGACATTTCGCATGGACAGTTGCCAGCACTTATGCTCCCCTCATTAATATATCCCCATTTTTGAGTTTGTATTTTCTTTTTAAATCCCGAAATTAAATAGACTATAAATTATCTCTCCTTGTTTTTATTTTCCCACTTCAAAGAAACCATTCCATTTTCTCACTAACACATGTTGCAATCTTTACTTAAATGTATTAATTTAATCTTGCATTTCTAAACTATAGTTAACACTGTAGCCATAAGACTTGTCCATTTCCTTTCGGATGATGTTGTAAAAGTGTGTGTAGATAATGACTTTCGATGGTGATGATTAGGGGACAACATTGACATTGGGGACGCCGGCAAGGTCGTCGGCCCGACGGGAATGCACTGATAAGGGACTTTGCTGTCGTTAAGGGCCTGTGACATGGAGCCTATATCATTCAACCGACGGAAGACCCGCAGCTCCAACGACAGCAGAACCAAATTCCCAAAGGACAAGCAAAAAACAAGTGTTTTTACAATGTTCAGACAGAGCATAAGGTTCCCAATCGACCAATATGTCGCAAAGCCGTTCTCGGCAGAAGTCTCAACTTGTCACAGATATAAGCCAGTCACAACCAGCTAACTCGAACCAAATGCCGTGGGGCTCTCGCAGTCAATGGTGATGCTTCTTCCGTTCTGGTGGTTGGTGGTGATGTTCATTTTATGGCGAGTTGGAGTTGTTGGCAAAGTTTGTGGGTCGAGTAGTAACATAATGGCCTGAATTTGGCCCATTATTCACCCTCTAGGCAATTCTTCCGAGGCGGTCCCCAGTTAAATTTCAGCACTGTTTTGGTCAATTACGCTGGGTGAAGACGAACTTGTCATAGGGTTGCTGTAGCCTCGATTCGATGCTTCATAAATTTCAGTGTCGTGCTTATTGTGGAGTGTTGTTTGTGCCAGTATCGCAAAAATTTATGCTTCTCAGCGGAGAGTACGCTCCAGACAAGCTTTTAGTATAATATTTTGGCATTTTTCCTTTTTCTTTGCCATTTGCGAAGCCAGCAATTTACGATCACCGTTGTCCGCCTGCAGGTGGCACATAAGCCATTGTGACCGACAATTTTAACCGTATCCTCCCAGCAGAGCCCGCAATTTGTCGTGAAGCCATGGGCATTGTGTGTATGACGAACTTCCCCTTAGGGCCTTGCATTTAGCCACGACGTTGACTTGATGCATTCCATGTGTGGTTCCCTTTGTGTTTCGACGTTTCGGCGCATCTGAGATTATTCAAACGGCCTTCTGTGCCTTCGTATCATAAATTTATCCATTTTTGCTTCGCGTGGATTGATACCCATTCCTGAACACAGAAACCCCCTCCAGACACGACCCAGATGGCATCTTCACGTGGTCGTGCCCGTCTCGCCGAACGGCCTCAACGCCGTTTTGTGTTCGGTTCCTCGACGCCGCGGGAGTTAACGCATCTTTCATCTGTCCCGGCGGTCCTGCGCGCCATCGACCCACAAAGTCAACAGGAAATCGCTAAACGTTCCCCATCCATGGCAACTTCCTTGCTATTGTTTGAGGAAAAGCCTAAATGTGACCTCGGGCGGTACGTAAGAGAGGCACACCATCCACCTCTCGTCAGAAACGGTAAGTTTACAACATCCGTAGATATCCTTCTTCTTGACAGGAAACGTCCTTAAATCCATGTGTCATTATTATGTTTGCTTTACCAACGCCAAAAGAGCTGCGACATACTCAGAACGGCTGCAAAACCGAGAGTATTCAAGCGCAGAAGGGTACATTTCTTTGCTTTTCTGCTATATCTTAGTCAAACAAAGAAAAAGTGAAAAAAAACAACTCCTAAAGTTCTAGTAGGATTCAGCGTACGCTTATTTGTGTATTTTTCAACTTAAAAACAACTATCCAATTTTCTTCAATCAAAGCTTTGACTTGAAAACTAATCAGTCTGCAAAATTAACCAACATCTAATTAAAAAAAGAGCTGTAACATCATTGAAAAAGGTGATAAAGTGTGTCCACTGGTGTACTTTCGGACAACACCCCTTTTTGGAGCGGCTTTGATACAATGCATAACCCTGGCTCGATCGGTGAGTCAGTTCGGTTCACCAAACCCGAACCTAGCCAATCCGCCTGCACGACATTGAGTGAGTCCCGGGCTTTCGTGGTTGAAATGCAAGACCAGTGCTCGCACGTGAGACGTGATGATGGCGAGAGTGGTGATCGCCGTCTTTTCACGTCTGCCGTCTACTGAACGGATCGACCCAAAAGGTCAGAACGAGGACCATCCTCGCAGTCCGACTCGCATGCCTTTCACCCCGGTCATATATAAGCGACTGGCAGTTGTTTACCTTGTCGCGACCTTAGCAGTTTTTGGAAAGGCAGAGATCTCCTCGTTTATTGCTGCGTAATTCTGCAGATATCGGCATACTTTTTTCCAAAAAAAGCGCAACTTTGTAATGCTAAAAATTGCGTAAATGTATAAATGATGGCATGAAAACGAGCACTACAAACGCGATAGATACCTTGGGTTGCTGCGCGAAACTTCAGGTATTTGACCAATTATTCTGCAACCGTGAAAGGTGGTCTTTACATTTTTCTTTCGCTGTCGCGCAAGCGTTGCCCATGTCTACCAAGTATTGCAATAAAGTATTTGCTGAAGAACTGTAAAAGGTCATTTTATCAGTTTTAAACTTTATTTTAAAAGATAAAACAAAAAGTATAAAGTTTACAAAATTGTTTAAAGATGAACAACTGTAGATTCATCAAAAGTAAGTCCAAAACAAGATGGCATAGTATCAAGTTGCTCAAAATTTGGACTTTTCTCAGCAGCTTCAGTGCTGTTAGTTTCTGGTGCTGCTTCTGGTACCGTCACAGCCTTAATGCCGTTCCCAGTGAAAGGGAAATCCTTTGCGTTAAGTCCTCTCTGACCATCTTGACGTTTGATCGGCGCTCCATTCGGCCCAGTTTCAATGTCCCCAGCCAACGACGACAATACCATTCTGTTACGAGGGTGACGAATAGTATACCGCCTTAGGGTCTGTCTTGATTTTGACCACATCTGCTTCGCAACAGTCGGTTCGTTTTGTTCGTCAGTGCCAACCACGCAAAATGCCAGAACGATCACGATTGTGACAATCGAAACCAGTGCGAGATATAGGCCAGATCCAAATAATTGAATATCAATCCAGCTAATAGTTATGCCAATAGTAAAAAGAACAACGTTGATAGCAAAAATCAAGACCAGCCAATTCATAGCCTGCGGCGCGATGGCCAATGTGGGGTCAAGGTTGAAAACGGGAAAACACAACACAATATTAAATTAAGTTGTGGCGTTCCTTGGTTGGCATTTCTATTTTTTGTCAGTTGGCCCCATAAAGCGTGACGACGTGTAACTAACAGGATAACATAAACGGCAAGCGCCAGAGCGATGCCAAAAGTCGTCGATGGGGTGCCGTTTGCGGGTGTTTTATCCTTGTTTGGCCTAGTTCCTGAAACACTTTTCGTCCTTTGCATATTATAAAAAATTTTCACGCTAAGTGGGGCTACGTAGAGTACCAAAAAGGGGGCGCAATATGCAATGCATTTGAAGCGGCAATGCGGAAAGCCGTTGTTGGCCCTGTATTGGTGGAACCCGGCTATTTTGTTTTCGATAATTCTTGGTTTTAATCCACTAGAGAATAAAAACGTGCAAACTTTCAATTGGTAGCTGCTACTTTAAAGCTTTTTTTAGACTATTTGAAAATGCTTGTTCGCTAACATCCATATAAATCCAATGACGCGCATCCCATTAATTAAGCTAATCAAAATAAACACATAAAAGAGTTCTGTTTTGGTTAGGAAAAAGCGTATAATCAGTTTTTGTTGATAGTCCAAAGCTCGGTGAAAGTGCAGAAACATTCTGGGGCCCCATATGTTGCAGCATACTCGTTTACACACATTGGATAATTTGTTTACCCTTCCACGATTCCCAAAGCTCAGCCAACTGATATGAGTTTTTTGGGCACGCTTTGAAAAACTGTTAGGAAAATAATTTAATGCCCCTATGGGCGACAATAAGTGCCGTTGGCGGTCAATAAAGAACAAAAACAGGATTTCTTAAGAGTGTCGAGGGCGCGGCAAGCTTGTATCTATCTATACGTTCAATGGTCGCCTGGGGGTAATCATTGGGGATGGTTCTGGGACATGCCTATCTTTAACACTAGCGCCTGAATACATTACAGATTCAACTAACAGCAAACCTTTCGCCTTTGGTTCGTCGACACCACGCGAATTTTCACACTTGAACAAGGTTCAGAAAGCGTTGCGAGTTTACGACGCTAAAATTGTTGTGAAATCTGATCACCCTGCACGGTCGTCAAGTTTTGCGAATGCTTATCGGAAACGTAAGTTGTTTTACATTTACGTTAAATGTATAAGTAAAAGTTATCAAATTTCAGCCAGATCAATCAGTACCCAAGTACGGCCAAAACCACAACCCGCTAAAATCGAGGATGATGTCTCGTCAGAGCCTGATATTGTTCAGGATCGGTGGTACGATAACTATCCCGATAAATCAAAATCACAACAGTTTGATGATAATAAGGACATGTCTGATGTAAGCTTTACTGTCCCCCTATGACCGGGCGTAATTCTTGATTTATAGCCATCAAGAACATCAACAGCGGAAGAAAACGTCATTCCCAGCGAACGTGCCGTTGACATGGCCACTGAAGCATCAGCTCCCATGAAAGTGATCAAGCCAACGGATCATGGCATCTCGCGAGAACCTGTAGTGACCGTACCCGTCGTGCCACACGATGATTCCAACCCTGTTTTGATCGAAGACAACAACGTATTCGAACTTGCTCACGAAGCTCACAGTACCGCATCGGTCGTGCCATTGGGCGAATTATCCGACTTGGGTGGGTCGCAGACGCTGTCCAGTCCACATAGAATTGAAAATGTCATTGATGAAGTCCTCGAAAAGGCCGAAAGTGTTGCTGGCGATTCTAACACCCAAATACTGATCCTTGCTGATGAACCTCCAGAATCGAATGTGCACACTTTGGACGACAACCCAATCGAAGAGGAACGACACTCACAAACTTTCTCCGATGAATCCCCTCGCCCCGCTTCTGATGGTGATATCGAAGATAATAACAAAAACTTCCCTGATTCCGAAAATCCGCTGTGACCTGTCTTTTCATTTACATTTTCCAAAAAGCCTATTCAATTTTTTTTCAATAAGTGGTATGTACTTTTGCTAGAGTCGTCGTAATAACTTTTCTAGAATCCGAACTGAACAGACAACATTAATTTTTAAGATTTGAAGCATCTCGCATTAGCAATATAATCTTCCTTACCTGCTGCCACTTTTATGTCTAAGTTAAATCCGAATTAATAAAGTTAATGCTTTACTTTTTGTCTATCCAGAAGCAAGATGATGAATTTGTCACAATATGCGCCCACCTTTTTAGGCTTGTAGTCATAATTTCTCACCCCTTTTCCCATTTTTCATGCCTGTAAAGCTTTTTCATTGTTGGCCTGGGTTACTTAAACTTAAATGCTACTTTAAAAGTCAAGTCTGTGGTTCTGCGTTTACATTTTGAAGTGTGAAGCAATAAAGTACCTGAAATGGACCTCGCGTGCTGCAGGAGCAAAACCGTTCCACGAAGCTGCAAATAGGCACGAAGAAAGCCTTCAATTGTTACTGATGATTATTTATTTCGGCACATATGAGGTAGGACACTCCAAAACGAGGAACCTTCAGTCGAGCATATCGGTACGCAGCTTACGCATCGGACGTTTTCGGTTTCACAGTGTAAACACTTGGCTGCGATAAGGTTTCCGTCATTTCGGGCGTCCTAATGCGTCCGTTTGCGGATCCATGAGAAGTCGTGGCTTCGGGAGGGGTGCCAAGTGCCACGGCAAGACAGGCTGGCAGGTTCGTAAGTGAGCCGTTGTCGGCTGAGTTGTTTCCGTTTTGAAGCATCGCCGGTCGACTGAAAGGCGATCTCTCCTGGCTCTTGGCGCCGTCACACTTAAAATTGGCGACCATATATTGTAGCGACATTTGCGCAATACCAAGCTTAATGGCACTCTTCAAAATCCTGAAGGCATCACTTTTATTTTTATATAATGTATGCAAGTAAAACCTACTTAAGCTCTTAACTCTTGTGGTCCGAAACTAAGCTTTGAAAGGCTGTCTTCCCAAAGCGGGTTTCTTAAGCATGCGCTTCTTTCTAATTTGAAGCACACTTAATCGTGCATTGTTATTTATCTGACTTGACTGGTCCTTTTTTTCAAGGAAGTAAAAAGACAACACCCTCTACACCGAATCGGAAATGTCATGTTCTCGCAAGAGTCTCCATCCAGCGGTGCCTATATTACCGGTAACCTTGGCAAAGGACTAAGCTGCGCAGCCGCTATTGCGTTATTGCTATACGCGCGATATGCTGGCTACCTTGTGCGGAATCCTTTCATTTCGTTTTTCATATCCTCTAAATGCCGAAGACGGAGGTACCACTAATCTGCGACCGACTGTGATTAAGTACTACGGCGCGGGTCAGCTAAGCCTTCCATGATGCGCTTGTTGAAGGCTTAATTTGTTCGCAAGTAATTTCTTAGAGCTCGAAGGCCAGGTTGTCGGCAGTAGGGTTAACTGCCGTTTTCCCCATTCATTGGCTTCCTTCATCTCTTCTATCTGTACCTCATCCTAGTTGTTGTGTTCGGCGTAAAGCTGCTTTATCTTATTTAACATCCTGAAAGAGCGCGGCACAAGACCATCCTTATGATTACCTGAGCAATAGAAGCCGCTGAAAAGCCCCATCGAGACGCCGTTTGTCTCCTGCTTTCACGTGTAACAGCTATAGCCAGGCTTAAACTTTAATATTGCGCACAAAGAAAGCCGATTGGTACGAGACGCACGAAGTCTACTACGGTAATCCGTTGCAATGGAACATATTCATCTCGGCAAAGTGGATGCTTTGCCCGGCAGGCTGTGGAATGTATAGGTACGACGTCAAAGCCGCAAATAGCGAAGCCTTACTGACAGTAGTGCATGTTCATAACTTCATTAATGTGTCAAAGCTTCAGTTCACTGCATTTTTGCATGTCATTGTGTAGTCAGTCAGTCATGATTGTAACGCTTTATTGCTCTTATCTGTATACAGGCCCTAGTAATGCCTAAGGTGATAGTATGGCCCGCGGGCAGGTCGGGCTTTCAAGCGGTATATCTACTATAGCCGGTTTGTTGTCCTTTTTTTATAATGCGCCTCTTTAGATCCTTTTCCTGTTTATGACCCACAAAACAGTCCATGCTGTACACACATTTAGGATATTGACGGATACAGACTGTTTACCTTGAAAGACTTGGTTGCGATGCTGCATGGTTCACGCTGATCGACTTCTGGCCTAACGAATTATAGGCTGCAGAGACAAGTTGTTTGGCTTCAATGAAACAAAGATTTTTCGACCAAAATGCTGCAATCTAAACTATCAACCAACCACGAGGTCAGCTTTAGCACACGCCTGAGTTCTAATGATGACAGCTCTTATCAGTCCCGCTAGAAATGACGTACACCCCACGCACGACCAGCTGCTCAAGCATTGTTTTATTATTGTGCTTTGCAAAAATCGTCAGTCTTTTCAATTTCGCGCGCCGTTCGGTACGCCCGTGAGCGATAGGGGACAAAACAGACAAAAACATCTCTCCAAGCTTATAGTCCGGTTTTTGTGGCTTGATGCAATCAACTCGCCCATGGATCGGAAGGAAGTGATTTGCTTTGAGCTCGCCTCCTTCACGTCTGTGTCGTTGCGCTTGCTTATACCGTTTGATCGCCTTCTTTCGACGACCCTACAGCTATGTCGGCTCTTCCTTGCGCGGGTGATCCTAAACAAAAACAGCCTGTTAGGCCTAGAGGCCATTTCTGTACATGCTGTTATATGTGCATTGTTGCTTGAACACGTGTGGGTGCTCCAGAGCACATTGAGATGACGACGAAAAAATATAAAGATTAAGCAGATGTAGAAATAGAAGTAGATTGAAAAGGGAGAGAGAGGGTCTAAAATGGGGCGGATCCGCCTTTTCCTGGCTTTCTAATGTCACCCTCGTTGCCCTGAGGGTAGGAGGATCTTAGGCGAAAGCGAACAAGAACAGGTCGAAACTAAAGGGTGGGCTTCAGACGCGCCACTTTTGGATGAAGCCATTCATGGCCATTTCTGCGCATATCACTCAGGCCTTCCAGGTGAAGTTGGTGCATAGTCGCCAGAAGGCTTCTAGCTCGGCGGTCATCGTCGTTGTCAACAACGAACGAAGCCCTACACGTTTATGTGACGGGCGATGATTCTTCGCAGATGTTACGAGACATCAAGCTACGAAACCACTGTCTGTTCGATTGTGTTGTTGAATGTCATGTCAGTTCGATACTCATACGCGCAACTTGTCGAGATTCTCATTATGCACTTACGAAGACACCCCTATGGAGAACTGTTTAGCCGTTTGCCTCCCTTCCTCTATCCCCGTAAAAAGCTCCCGCTGCAAATTAGCCGATTTTGAGTCTTTTTTTATTTGCTCGAATGTTTTGCGCTCTTCACGTCAAAAAGGATTGCACTCATTAAGTTCCACGCTTTACGAACACCGCGCTTGTCCTCTGCTCACTCTGTAATTAGTAATATGTATGCTTTGACTCCTTCACTACCTTGTTTCAAACACCGTAGTGATATCATTCCCATGTACTTTGAACTCTAAAAACATGACCTAAGCTTGATCGACCGTATTTTTGAGTCAACTTATGTGTATACATTGCCATTCTGACTCGCCGCCTACCTGTATAACGACGACTTGGTTTCGTTTTATCGCATCATATCGTGTTCTTCGGCTTATCAGCTGCAAACACCCAAGTTTGGCCCCTATGCGCAAACATGGCCCATCTCGCGACCATGAGCACCACTGTCTTAAGCTAGTCTTTACTTTTTTTGGTGCCGTCGAATGTGTCTTCAGTCAAATGGAACCTTGGTTGGTTGACAGACTATTTTCAGTACCTCTTCCGTCCACTACCTTTGACAACAAAAGCCCAAAATATTGTCTACAAGTACCCTCCTGGCGAACGTGCCGCGGACCAGTGTTGCACGATGACTCCATTTTCCGAACCGAACCGCGAACCGGTTCGGTCCGGTTCGGTTCGGGTGGTTCGGTCCGAACCACGGCCAGTATGGCGATACTGTCCTTACAATTTAGCAGGGCTCATAACAAATAAACTAAAATGAACTATTTACTGTTGTTAAATAGTGTTTTTGTATTAATACCGTTAAGCTTTATCTATACCGAACCGAAGCCGAACCGACTCGGTTCGTTTGGTTCGGGTATTTTGGTTCGAAATCCGGTTCGCCGTGCAACACTGCCGCGGACTGCACAAAAATAAGCCCAAACATACAAAAGCTCAAACGTGCTTTTTGATTGTTGCGGGTGATGCTTTGTTTTTTACCCGAGCTTCACGAGCTTGAGGCGGGACAACCCTGAGAATCGCTAACGGGTCCGACTAACCCTCATTGCTGCCGTTCTGAACTGCTTCTGAAGTCAGTGTTCGCCCTTTTCCTGCATAGGTTTCAATTTTTTCGTCTTCCTAACTTCCGAATTTGATCTTCAGCAGTTTGATTCATGCTTATTTGAAAGCAAAAACATATTCCAGGGGTTTGTATGTTCATGCAATGTTGGTATTTCCGCATAATGGCAAGCGAGGACGGACGCCCTGGCGCCTCCAGAACTTTAGAATGCCTTTTTCGGGTTGCGAGACCTTTCCGACTACTGCCTACTGTCCGATTGCATGTTCTTTTGATTTCATAGTATGTCAACTGCCCGTCGAAAGTGGCACTTTGTAAAACTTTACCACGATGGCGTCTTCGCTGCGCTTCTTTGTCGCCCAAATTGGTGCAAGCCACAGGTACTAACGACTTCCGCGGCCAATGACTGCAAACTCCAAATAACAAAAGTAGTTTCGCGCGACATTTCTTTCAAAACATTTTAGGGTTTAAACACGCTATAAAATACTGTTAAACTTTATGGGCTTGAGACTAGCAAAGAAGCGCCAGATTCCTCGTAAGGGATCGCTGACCCTTCCGCGCAGTCTTCGGCTTGTTGTATTTCGTTTTTTGGCGTCCCGGCAGCGCGGTGCATCATCTCATCACCTCAGTTCGCTTGGCAGCAGCTTCCCAGTCAAATAAACAAACAAATCACTAAAACAAAAAAGCTCAAACTCGCTTCCTCGGGGAGCACGCCTCAGGCGTTAGTCTGCGCGAATTTTGTGATCGCCGACACACTCAAATCTAAACTAGGTCTTATACAGCCAATTTTTACGGAGCCATAACGTTACTCAACAGAGTTGTGATGAGGCAAGCGCACTAATCGAGCAACGAAGAAGCCTCCGCGTTGTCAACTGAGGACCGATGGTAATTTGTAGTCATCGGCTACCAAAAAAGACAATCTCTAAACGCCGGACGGACCTCGAGCGGTTTTTTAAACGAGCTTGCGCAACAACAAAGCGGTCACGATCGCCTCGAGGCAGGCGACTGATTGGTGTAGACAGGAGGATGGTGCGAGGATGCGCTACTGCGCCTCAGCTGCTGCATAGTCCCCTGAGGGTCAAACCCGAACTTGGCCCCGCACGAAATAACGTGCTAATTAGTTGAGATTGCAAGAAGCCTAAATAAACTCTGTACCTTCTAGCAGCTCCATACGGTCTTTTTCTACGAAAAAACATAACAACTTTATCAGTAAACCAATATACCGAGAGAGAGACCCATATGTTCAGTCGCGCTTGTTTGCAAGTCGTCTTCGCGCTTTCACCGCTTGGGCAGGTGACTCAAAAACACTGACAACCTTTTTTTGTTATCTCTATCATTCGTGTCACGCCTGCTTTGCCCGCTTTGGTGATCAACTGGGGCTTGTTATTCAGCTGTTTGGGTGAGTGGAAGCAAGCCTGCTCTTAACTTTACTGACTTCTTTTATCACTTTTCCCCGTTTCCTCACTTGTTCCTTCTTCGCTCGGCATTCACTTGTGCCCCTCAATGCGTTACCGTAATCCCCAACCTAGAACTATGTGACGCGTGCTAGAGTGGGTTGCGCTCACTTTCATGCCGTCGGTCTTTTGCTTATAAGAACACGCCTTTTCATTGCCCGTAAAGAGAGTCACCTTTTAAGCGACTGTTCATTGCGTAACCAAAGGAATGACTACGGTGGCGGTGTGAAAAAGTTCGTTTTTCCTCGGAGATGCGCATTGCCAATCAACCCCAATCTATTTTCGGCAATTAAGCGTGAATGTGTTTCGGGGTTACGATTGCACATTAAATCGAAATCTCACTATTGTTAATTTGCGATTCACTGGCATTTATCGCCGTGAGAGCATCGTGCCCTGCGCAACCGATAAAATTCCAATTTGTCCGGATCGGCATTCCGTCTTTCTAGCATTACAATTACGGCTCGATTTTCGTCCTAATCGGGGGCCCATTCTTTTTGGTGATGCTCATTTAAAGTGAAAGCGATTATGCCTGATGCCGCAACATTGCGAAGCATGCGCGTAGTCTAACTTGGAGAAGCCTGTTCGTTGCAACCAGAAGGATTAGAGAGGCGCAAACCGGGCATCCTGGGTTGTCTTTTTGCCTGTGCCAATAACGGAGCAATGGATTAGGTGGTTCGCGGTCGGCCTTTTTCAGGATGCCGTCGAGCCGACTGAGACTGTTTGCGTGTGTCTTCTTCCAAAATGGGGCTTAGCATTGACTTAAGCCTGAGAAGCATTTCCCAAGGAAGAGGCGCCGTAACCTCCATCCAGCCTTGAATGGTTCATGCCTCAAGGCTTCGACAATTAAACGCGATTCTCGTGTCATCCGTCCTCTTTGTACGACCAACTTTGTCCTCCCCGTGATGTGTTTCGCGTGTATTACAACTACTTTCATCATTTCGTTCATTTAAGGACTCAACTGTGTAGCCACTCCTCCCGAAAGATATGAATATATGCCTCAGGTGTTAACATCTCAAATGATGCTCACGACGAATCCTTCTTCTGGGTTGTCCCAGTTCTTACTTCATAACGCAGACGCTCTTAATTTGCGTAATGGGTCCTCGCCGGATGGCAGATCTGTCTCGCCTAAATCCACGGATGAGAACGTTAGCGGTAGTAGTGCAACGACAACCTCTAGTCCGGCTTCGACACCGTCCCTACTCAACAATAATAACAACAACAATTTCATCAGTCAGGTCAAGCTGGAGCCCGGAAAGGACGGCGCCTCATTGGGTGATTTGTCAGGCGCAACAGAAGGCCAAGCGCCTGTCGAGAACCTATTCGAGAATGTATCACTCCTCGCGCAAAGCAGTCTTCTGAATGCGCCCTTTGGAAACGTGTCTGATTCACAGGCATTCGTGGATGCTGCTCTTTATGCGATGGCTACTCAACCTCTGACCGGTGCCATCCGTGATCCTGAGATGCTTCAACAATTGATCAAACAACAGGCCATGATTCAAAGGCAGTTTGGCGCTGCTGCTGGGATGACACCATTGCCGATGCGACAAATGAATTCGTCGGTACAATTGGGCGCCGCCGTCGCGAGTTCGTCTAACAACAGCAATGGCCAACTTCCGAAGCAGCCGGAAGCCGTTAACCCGTCTATCAAACAGGAACAAGGCCCGAATAACGAAAAGAAACGGGTGAGTCATAACCTTTACCGGGGTCGTAAGCGAAGACGCCTCAAACTAATTGTTTTACAATCTTTGTAGGGCTATCCGTACACTTTCCAGTACTGTGTGTTATGTCAAAAGAATGTGCACAGCTCAAAACTACCATGCCACATCCGACAATGCCACGTCGGTAAACCAATGTTCCAATGTCCTGCATGTGACTTCACGTCGACGTACTCAAAGAACAATGTGAAGAGCCACATGGTCAGCCTACACGGTATCACTGGTGACCCCATCAGTTACATGGATGATTACGCGGAGCAAGTTGAGGAATTCATGAAGAAATGCTTTCCAAATGTGCGGGGTCGGGCTCGACCTTTTCCAAGTCGAACTACAAATAATTATGCACAAGCAGCCAATCGGCAATGCCCTCCAGTGGTTAACAAAAACCGCCAGCGTACCGTAGGAACGCCGGTGGTGACAACAACCCCGAGTCCGAAGGCTGTGGAACAACGTTCATCTGTGCCTAATGGGTCTCCAAGCTCATTGTTGCTGCCAAAGTTTCCGATGTTTCCAAAATGTTTCCCCAATTCGACGTCATCCGAAAGTAATACCGATAAAAGCGAAAGTGACAATGTAAAGGTTTGTCAAATCTATTATCCAAAAGTACAAATAAGTTATTACAAACGGTCAATTCCAGGATGAGCCGATGGAAGTCAATGAACCTCCGCAAAAGGAGCCCCAATCCCCCGCAAAACCGAAAGCCGAAGCTCAACCCACCGAAAACGTCACGTCATCTCTGGATTTCATTGACCACGATTCTGCTTTGTTTACACCTTACCCACTTCGGTTTGTTAGTGATGCACGGCTTAAGGGAACTGTTTTCGAAACGTTTTCCAACAGCTCTGAGCTGATTGATGTAAGTTTTGCTTTCTTATCATTTTTGTTTTCCCTCACTAAAACATGGTCATTCTTATAGCGCATCGATTTGACGGAAGTAGCGGCAGTCTTTGAGAGTGACAACAACAGCCTGCTAACACCTGATCAAATCAAGAAGGTTGCGGAAATTCGACGCATGCTTCCAGCGAAGAACTTTGAGACTATGTTTGCACTGTACAAATGCGACACAAGTCTACTGTCACTCGCGCAAATCGAGCTAATCAAGTCAGTGTCACCATCTGAGGTCGATGCGAAGCGCTTTAAAACATTCTGTGAAACGAATTCTGTCGCCAGCCTGACAGATGAGGAAAAATTTGTAATTGAATTAAGTAATATCGAACAATTGTACACACGATTGCGGGTCATGGAGATGTCGCATAGCCATCCTGAGCAACTTTTTAATCTGCATCAGGAAATTAATGTCCTTCGACAGGTAGCCTCTACCATCCATATTGATGGTCTTATCGCAAGTATTCTGCAATGTTCGACAATTTATGCTAACTTTTTGTGTGGTGATTTCGGCGCTCAGCTAATTCACGGTCTTCGGGTGAGCCAAGCGATCGAAGTTTGTAAGCATCAACTGTCTACGGGCGAAAGTATCGGAGCCCGAGTGGCCGACATGCTACCAGTCAACTGTCTTGGTGATTCGGTTGCGAAACGGTTGAGTCTTTATCGCGAGGCTTGTAAATGTGAGTTTCAAAACAGTCGCCATTCTTAGATAACGCAGGAATGAGGATCATAAACTATGCTTACAGATAAATTCTCAACATTGGACACCCGGGTTAATGAACTGAGCAATGGTCTCCTGCAGCTTGAAGCAGAGCGCCAAGCTTTGGGGATCGAAACAAATTCCATAATTGCCGGTGTCGCTGCCGAGGAAGGGCGCCTTCGATATGCGTTGAAAACAGCACAGGTGCGTGGATTTAACACAAACATCAAAGGCAGTCGGAGTAATTATAACGGTTTCAGGCCCAGATGAACGAGACTCTGCGCTATTTTGCGGAGCGGCCTCATACCTCACATGCTGGCATTAAGCCTGAAGAATTTATCGAAAATATAGTCGAATTACTTCGCATTCTGGTTGACAACGCGTAACGTGATATATAAACAGCATTCAATCTGCTCAACTCAACTGACATTCGTACCCATCACTTTCGTTTTATTCTTCCTCACACCTATTTGTATGCGTATTTAACCATGTTTTTTTGTCCGTTTTACTCACTATACCTGCACATCCTACTTTATCAATATTGGTATATTGGTTTTTATTGTACAACACAAAATGAACTTTTTCGTTTTTATCTTTTTGGGAAAATTTTTTACACTTGCGAGATATAAATAGATTATTACAAATTGTATTACCAGGTAATTTGACTTGGGACTCTTATTAATGTTTAAATCCCGCAGAAGGTGAATGAAGTTAATCCAAATCAAAGGCATCTTGCATGCCGGGGGCGGGTGGGGATCCCGGTGAGTGTTCACACTTGAAAGTGACCGGATTAACTCGGAAGGGGAAACAGCAGCATCGGCAGGTCTTTTCTTTCTTCGCACCAGGCTTTTTGCCTTCGCTATAATGGAATAATTGAAAAAGTTGTTGAATTCCCTCTGCGCAGAGGGCACAAATGAGTTGATTCACTTACATCGTTTGCGGGATGCAGGAGTACCACTTCAGGTTGGCAATGTGTTGTTGGAAGACAGGCTCAACTCCAGTCAGGTTGACTTTCTTGCTCGGCCACAGTCGGCATTCTCCACCGTTCTCCTTTAAGGCTTCATAATCGGCATGGCATGCGTCAACTTGGCTGTGTCCTTTCAGATCTTTGCGGCTGCACACTTTTTCGGAAACATAAAAGGGCAGAATAGAGCGACCACCTTCCAGCCTGTAAAATTTAGTTTATGCGATGTTATCTAACGAGCTTCGTCGGTCTTACTCAAATGGGCTGACATGGCATTGCCGCGGGCCGCCAAAGCCACACGATTGCCGATAGGAACACATTCCGCAGGGCTTGTTTGATTTCATTACAGATGCGAGGTAGGTGAAGAAACTGTTCAAAGCCTTTTCGTAGCGCTTCTCGATAAACTTATAAAACCAATGTTTCTGGCACACCGGGGTTAATTGTTTGATGTAGGGGCGCTTATCTTCCGGATTGGGGAAAATGCACGGTCCCCAGCTGCTCCAAGTTGAGCAGTCTTCCGTTCGTGTGACATTTGAATAAACTGCGGCCAATTGCGCGTCTAAAAACATCAATTTTCATAAAAGTTCGACCAAATCAAGTGTAAACTTACATGCAACGGCTAAACACGCGGTCGCAAAAGCAAATCCAAATATAACCTTCACGCTCATCCTGGTATCTGACACAGAGAGCAAATCTCGACTGATCCAGATGGGAAGAAGAATATGCGCTTAATAGGTGCAACAACCTGTGCACGCGATGACCTAGATGAGCAGAAAGCTGTCGCTAAAGAACTGTCGGCAATGCGTCAAAAACCGAAGGCTGCCACCTTTTTAACTGTCTATCCGTAACTGTTTCTGGATCAGACAGTAGGGCGCGCCCAACGAACTTTACTACGTGAGTCAAAAGACGATGCATCTCCTTTTCAATGGATAAACGAGGTATAAATTGTTGATTAAGAACCTCGCTAAGTGTTGTTCCGCGCATAACAAAGTAACCGCAATTGACTTGTTAGAGTCTTGACCTAAATCTCATTTTCATTTACATGCGTTTCAATAAAACACTCAAGACGGAAGTAAAAGGAAACGCAAAGCGAAACGAACACTTCACTTTTTGCAAAAAATACGAATATCCATGATCAGGAGCGTTTTTCCTTTTTGATTTTCATTACAGTTTTTATTTTATTAGCAACACAATTAATGCGCAAATTAAACATTCAAAATACAATAATACTCATCATTTGATGTACTTATTTAAAAACAAATGCTAAAAGGAAAGATGACCCAGCGGTGTCCTTCAAAAATCTGCAACTTTTTAGATTTTTTTGTTCCCATTAATCTTGTCACTGAGTAACCAAGTTTTTACTTATAAAACTTAAAAACTTTTCGCACGGTTTTTATCATTCTGTGTCATCGAACAAAGTTTTGAAATGGTGCCATCATTAACTTTCCGCTTTCTGACCTGCAAAATGAGCAGGTTACTTCCATTTTCCCACACTGTGTTGTTGATTCTATCAAGCATTTACGGAAAACGATCAACTTTAAAAAGTGCGTCCTAATTATGGTCAAGGTGTAGAGCTGTTCCCTCCTATCGGCGCAATAGCTTAAAGAATGTCGATAGAAACTATCATATCAACATGTCGACGACGCTCTTGGAGCCGTGGCGTTCGGCGCAAATTTGTTTTGGCCGTGCGCATCTGTGTGGACGGAAACACAACGGAGCACACAGTCGTGGGCAATCGAATTTTGGTGGTCAGTCTTGCCAATTATCTTGTCTAAGGTCAGGTGCTCTGAATTCAGATGGGGGATCAACGTTGCTTTTGCTGTTTATTTCTTTTTTTTCCTGTTTCCGTTTAGACTTTACTTTAGAATAGTTTTGCAAGATATTTTATTAGGGACTACATTATTGACTAATAAGTGTAGTACGGTACGTCCAAAGGTTGCTTAAATACAAATAAATTTTTAGACAGGTCCTCTAAATGCAAAAAGTATATAGTATTTAAATTGTATTCTTAAACAAAGCCCGTGTCTTTTTTCTCATAAACTAAGCGTACCTAATTAGGAAACTTAGTCTGACGACTAGGAAATGCTGAAACAGTTTCGAAAGTAAAAATTTAATTATTAGTCATTTACACAGTTATGTTTCTTCTTCTGTTTTCTCTGGATAGTTTACCACTTTTGTTCTAAACCTCACACTTCACCAAAATAAAGTGTAGCTTGAATCTCGTTTAGACGCCCATAATGTTTCGATGAATAAGTCGAGAAAGAAAATGTATCTCTCATGTCTCTTTGTTTCACTCATTTATTAGCCACCAAATTAGCGTGTTTGCGGATTTTTATCGCCCTACGAGTGCTCATTTTCGATTAAGCGTGTGCTGATCGTTGCTTATCATACATCAGATCAACATTCTAGACATTACAATGAGTGAGTGGCCGAATTTTTTTCGTGAAGTCCAAGAAGTAGAGGTATGGTTTTCACTTTAAATATTCAGCTTTTAACTTGTTAATGGAAAATTATACTTAAGGCAAAGTCTGAAGTGAGTGCAGTATTGACCGATTTGGCAGCGCGTTTCAACGCTGGCAGAGTTCTTGTTATTACCGGAAGTCAAGTAAATGTAAGGTTAGCTTTTACGCAAAATAAATAAAAATATAGCTCTATTCAGAACGATGACATGTATCATTATTGTAACAAACATCAATGGTGTCCACCAAATAACACATACGTGCATAAATTGTAAGTCTCATCTAAAGGTTGTTGTTATCTAATTTGTGACTGTTAGGTACGCCGAATGCCATTGTGAAATGCCGTCACTGTGCCACACTTTCACGTGCACACTCAGAAAGAACTGCATGATCAACCATGTCGTTAATGAGAATCAGGACGGATTGTACCAACGCAGCGGCATTCCAGACGCAAAGCTATCTGATGTTCGGGGTTGCCCTTACATCGAACAATGTTCGAAGTGCAAAGACATGTACAAGAAAAGTATGAAGGTCTCGTGCACTACCAGGTTTGACTTGATCCAACTGTTTACATTCCGTAAAAAAGACTTATAGCCACGCGACTAATCGGACATGTACAACATGCCATGGTGGCCTTTATGATACCCTTGTCGACGAAAATGACGTTGGCAAGCTCGAATTTCCACACAATTGGAAAGTCCTAAAAACTAAACTGAAAATGGCTAGATGTATTGTTGTTTTTGGCTCCTCGTGCGAATACTTCATCCGCCAAAGGCAGCTGACACCGTTTTTTCGCGCTAACACACCGGTAGATCATTTCGTTATTAGCAAGTGCTGATCCCTCCGTATTTTAGATTTACCTCGTCTACAAAGGCGAACATATTCTGGACAACAACAACACCCTGAATGTGACAAAGATCGAGGAGGATTGCGACATCGTTTGTCACATTCTGGCCAAACGCATCGGTCTTCCAATCGGGGCGCCAGTGAAACCTTATTGCTGCTTTTGCGATCCCATCATTGTAAAAAATCCAAACAGAGATGAGAGCAAGTTTGCACTGTGTAAGTGCAACAACGATGCCAGCATGGAGATGATGCGGCGGTACCTACCATTTAGGGTGATGGCCCCCCAAGACGTGGAATTGCGCGCAAAACGCAATCGAAAACGCCGCTTTTTATATAATAAGAAGAAGTCAGCTATCCGAAAGAAGAAGTACAATCAGGTATCAACCCTCCCAGAACCTGCTGTAGTAGCACAGCAAGCCAACTTTTCCCCAAGCATTTCACCAAAGAGTGAGATCTTGTTCTCTGAACTTTCTTATGATTGAAGATATACAGATACATGTTTACGCTTCAATCATTTTGCCAATCTGTCTGCACCATCTTCCACATTTATCCTGTCTTCATTTGTTTAAATTTTAAATATAATCTAAATGAACTAAATCTCTCTCTTAAGTCACGTTACCATTTTAACCGTCTTCCATATTTTACAAGTCTTGCATTTTCTGTAGTCTTTTATTAATTATTATGCTCTTCTTTTGTTTTTGTTTTCATTTTTTGTATTTATTAAGTTTGTTATTATATGTTATAAGTCACTTTGAGTAATATTTGTATCGTACACTTCCGGCATGACAGTCTCTTTTATTCCTAATTATTACTAAGTTTGTAAGTTAATCAAAGTCAGTCATTCACCATTGTTTCTCTTTTAAAATAAAAAAAATGCTTGAATTGTTTATTGAAAATATAGTGTGGTGTTAAACGCAAATACATAATGGCAATTTACAAATTTAAAGGCCTCATTAGTTCAAAGAAGTCATATGGTTCAAGATTAGCGACACAATTAAGTTAAGGCACTTGAGGCATCTCTAAAGTGTTAAACAAACTCCTCGATGGGCTGATATTTGAACTGGCCACGACGCGACTTCTTGATGTGATCAAAGGCACGGATGATGTTTTTCTTATCCTCGGGAGTCATCATTGGAGGAGTAACAATGTAAGTCCGGGTGTTGTTGCGTGCACGGCGGATACAACAGAAGGCCACCATTACGACGAAGGCTCCAAGGAAGTACAAAAAGAAGAGGACAATGCGAGCACGATGACTGTTGATGTTATTATTGTCTGAAAGATGGTTATTGAAGGTTAAAATGCAAAGATGAAAGAAAATAATTACATTCGTCTTCGAGTTGGAATTCAGCTTCACCATATTTGAGCTCGATAGTATGGATTAGAGCATCCACGTTGGCTTCATCAGAATCTTCATCAGATTCGCTTGATTTGGAATCTTCTTCAATATCTTTTTCGGAAAGAAGGTCTTTGCGGTTGTAGGGGAAGTTTCGGATGATGTCAGAAACATCGTGAATTTCGCCGCTTTTCTTGAATTCGTTTTCCCGTTCCAACAGTGCGCGATATTTTGGGGCGATCTTCATAGCAACAGAACCAATTTCAACGATTTGTTGGTCATCCTCGTCGTCTTCATCGGATTCGCTCACGTCTTGATCAGCTTCCTCAGAGATGGAACTGTCTACTGATGCATCTTCTTCGGAAATGGTGTTATCTTCCTCATTAGATTCCTTGCTTTCGAGCATATCACTATCATCCTTGGAGTCCTCATCCGATGCGGTTTCAATGCTGTTAGAATCAAAATCGTCGTCATCATCAGCTTGGCGCATTGGAACAAGTCTCCCTGGCTTGAATTTACGGTTCACCGGCTGAACAATTCGTGATTCAAAGTACTCATCTTCGTCACTTTCGAACTCGGCATTGCTGTCATCGTCATATGGCTCTACGATTTTTCGTTCCGAAAGTGTTGGAGTGTCAACGATGATACTGTTTTCATCGGCAATGTCGTCTTTCCTTTCAAGACGCTTCACAGGAAGAATCCGGACGCGATCGGGGTTAAACAACGGGTAAGGTCGCACAACACCGTCGTGGATGGCAGCATGGAGTTTTCCACAGTTCCTGCGATAAGCGTATGTGTTGACGAAAGTCTGGTCGGCACACGTGGAACAGACGGTATCATCAAAAACTGTGCATGCATCAACAACAAATTCGTTTTTGTTGCATTGAGAGCAATTGTTGCACGCGCCGGTGAAAATGTCATAATACGCGTTCTATAATGACGAAACGAAATCATATTATGTTATATTACTTTATCAAAACACAACGCCCACCTTCCCACATTTGTTGAACTTTTTGATCAGAAGTTCGATGGGCTGATCAGATTGTTGATAGCCAACAAAGTTCACTTGCTGTAAAATCGATTGGAATTATTTTTTGCTTTACGGCTATCAAACTTACATAGCCATTGGCCGCGAGGATCACAACGCATAATACCGCAAGGAAAAGTTCCCTCATTTTGTTAAAGGCGGTCCTAAAAGTCGTAAATACTCAATGTCACGTCGTTAAAATGCAGATCTCATGTAATTCGAGGTTTATTACTTCACACGAACGAAAAAACTTCTCAAGTCATAAAAGGTGAAAAACGCAACATTCGTTTAGGAATGACAAACAAAAATGACAGACGCCGTACAACACCGGCCAAAATTTAAAAGGATACCGACGGCCTACCTCCAAATAGAACAAATTCTTCAAATATATAAACAAAAACTAAATTGTTTAGCAAATTTACCAGAATTTTATGAAATAATATTACCGGAATAAGAAAATGAAACAATCAAATGCTTCGCTTCGCATGAATAATGTGTGTAAGAAATTCTGACCATAGTTATTAAGGAGGTAAGGTCACAACTGTCGTTACAAAAAAAGAAAATAAAACACCTCCAGATTGTATTTTTTCTTAAAGTTTACCCGGCTTGAAAGAGCGCCGATGCTAAGATAAAAGGCTATCAAAATGATGGACACCTTGTCAAATCAGTGCATATTGACGTCTGTCACAAGATAGCACAGGTAAACATCAAGCAAAAACAAGCTGAGATTGGTGGACTTATCGAAATCAGAGGAGAAGTGACATCAAATTTTTCAAGTTGCGCTGGTCAAAACCCATCGATAATGGGTACGGTGGTTAAGGCAAGATGTGGTCATCAGACATGTCCTACGTGGTCTAGTCGGAAAGATGCGTACTACTCACAGGTTATTATTTGTAACAAGAGTTACACTAGTAGGGGTGAAAGTTGAATAGGAAAACATGAGTCTTGAAGCGTGAATGGCGAACGAAAAGAGCAACTAACGGGTCCGGGCCGATCGGGGGACAAGCCCCAAACGGTAAAAAGCCTGCTGCTACCCGCCCTAAGATGGAAAATGGCACCTGCACATTGAACGCTTACATTACATAGATGGTGAGGCATCGTGGATGTAGGAGGGCGCAGAAGGCGGGGGCAACGTAGATGTTGAACTGCTTGCGAACGATCGGACAAAGAGATGTAAATTAGGGAGAAAGCGAACGTTTCTCGTCGATTTTAACTAATGTGATGTGAAAATGGTTAAAGAAGAAACCGACAAGGACGTCCTCGATTTAAAATTTAAATAAATCGAGGAAAGACCAAAAAGAGGTGTGGTGATTGAACGGATTGGGTTATGGTTAAACGTCGCAGGGTGAAAATGTTTGGACCTATCTATAAAGGCCGGAACGCGGTCGGTGTGGTGATTGACGCCAAATGCTTGCTCAGTTACTTTGGTGATAAGAGATGGCGAGCGAGTTGCCGACGGCCTTTGGGTGATACATGGAGTCATGAGCACACATTCACTCGATAGGGCCAGGAAAGGTCGAGGTTGTGGTTCCCGATCAGGAAAGCCATTCCTTACCGGGAGCAGCTGACTTAGCAAGTTGACTTTTTCACCGTTTAACGAAAAACACTTCCTTGAAAAAAAAAGTGATAACAAAGTTAGACTGGGGGTGGTAGGGGGTGTCACTAGGTAGAGGAAGAGACCATACAAGGGGGTGGACATTGTCATAAGATTACAGTTTTAAAAGAAATAAATTGATACGCCAACGTAAGACACAACAAATATTATACATCAGTGAAAAGCCATTATTTAACGGAGAAAGGGTTTACCAAAGTTATTAGAGAAAGATAAACGCTTAATTCCAAAGTTTACGGGGCAGCGTGAACGTGCTCAGTCGTGATGACAGGGTTGTAGTAAGGGTTCTCGTAGTCGTCGCTGATACGCTGGGCAAAGGCAATGATGGGTTCCTCATCAAAGATCTCATCACCAAGGATTGGGCGCATGTCCTCAGGGCGGCGACCGTAATCGCGCCACGAACGAAGGGCACGGCTGCAGATGAACTTCTTGTTCTGGATACGGCGGATCTGGCGCATCATGGACTGATGTTTCATGGAGCAAGCGAGCGAGGCAAACATCAGAAGCGTAGCAGCAGCGATCAGATACATACCAAGGCCGACATGAACATAGGCATCGGGATGCATATTGGCGACTTGGAACTGGATGATGACGCTAGCCAGAAGCGACAAGGAAGTCAGCATCACTAAAAAATAAAATCTTAATGCTTGCCATTGTAGTTTTTCCTGTGCACATTTCCAAAAATAGCGTTGCCTTTCCCAACATACTACAAAAAAAGCAGTGTCTAAAGTGCGCGTCAACAATTTTTTGCATGGCATTTGATTAAAAGTAATCTTTGCAGATACACTTTCCATTGCAAAGTACACTTTTCGACAAACATGCGACATACCGTAATGAGGTTTTCTAGAACAATGACTTTTCAAAAAGAACACCGGATTCACATTTGAAGTGCATTTATGTGGCATTCGAGGCATTTGCTTGCATTTGACACACGATTACGGTGTTCCACTCTCTTTTGCAGAGATAATACTTCTGTTTTTCTCCTTTTTTTGGAAATTTATAACATACTAACACTAAATCAATTTACTTTGTCAGCAGACCCCGTAGTTATTATACAGAATAAAGTGTTAATGACTAAGATAAAAAGTATTTGATCTTCGACTTTCATAACAATGTTATTGGTTTTCTTCGAATAAATGTAATAAAGACCCCTGAGGCTTTGATAAATACTCTTAATCCGACTCCCAGAAAGTTATTGTTTTCATTTCGTGCTTGCGTTTTCTTTGCTATGATGCCCTTTCTGAGTAAGTGTGCATTAGCGGCACCATCAAAGAGTAAAATATTCACTCTCCCATGACTCTGCCCTTTTTGCCAAACGAGGAAACATTAAACTTACAATTCACAAACTCCAGAATAGTGTTCTGGCGGATCCAGAGAAGGAAGCCATCAAGTGGCGAAAACAGGCAAAGGATTGCGCTGACGAGGGCCATGATGGTGATCAGAAAGGAGAATGAGATGATGGCATAAAACATGTTTCCGATGCTGGGAGTAATGCAGTCGATGAGTACTTAAAGGTTAATGACTCATAATCTGGCAACATGGAAAATAAGCTGAATGCGTACCCGTGTTGCAGGAATGGAAGGTCGTGTGCTCGTAACCCTGCTGATCGTAGAATTTGCCGAACATTGATGGCTGAAGGAGCTGGAAGGTGCCCATCTTGTTACAGTTACGACCGTTTGGCATGACCCATGCCGAGAAGGCCATTGATTCGAACGGACGAGTACCATTTTCGTTCAATGGAAGGAAGCGAAGCTCGAAGTGCTTCGGATGAAGCTTGACCCAACTATCATTCGTGACGGCGATGCCCGTCTGGAAAATTGCATAATGAGGTGTTTTATGGGAATGACAAGATGGGTTCCGTTGCTGCCCTTTGTGTTCATCTGTTGCCTCGGCGGCGAACAAAACGAAAGAGGCCAAAATATTGCGGAGAGGAAATAAAAACAAATTTTGCGAGCAGGACTATTTCTATTACTAAATGCCTCTGCATTGGTTGAAGAGGCCTTTGAACAAGCTAAAATGGGAAAAGGCAACTTACAAGGATCACAACGGCAATGTTGATCAACGACGCTGGGACGTTGACTTCTTCACGTGTGATGGTCCCGGATTGGAAGAACTTGAAGATCCACATGATGTAGAGCTTCCTGTAAATTGTCTATGTTGATGAGTGACTAATGGAATCGTTAAAATGGTTGAACTGCCGTTCATATGACAAGCGCCATGGCGAGGTCGACCATCCCAGGACCATTCAAATTCAAATGAATGAAATTCTGAGGGGTTCAACAGTGGGAAAATCGAAGACTGACTGGGTGGAGCTGGGTTATATCACCCACACTGTGAATATCTGCCGTACACGCCTCACGGAAGACAACAAAACATAACCGAAAGAGGGGTCAATGCAGGCGGCTTCCTAAAAGAAACAAAAAACACACTGCAAGGCATTGAAGAAGGCAGCCATGGCGGCCCTGAGGGCGTATTGAACAACCATAGCAATATGTGCCGAGACGGCGCCAATGGCTGGGGATCTGCCGGAGCTGGCAAGCCAGACCACCCGACTCAAGAGAGTGAAATGGCCCTCGTCAGGGCCGAGCTAACTGAAGCGTTTTGCCGTTGCGGGAAAAAATTCCGCTGCCTGCGCTGCTGGCTGCACCAACGGCTGCCCTTGTGGCAACGGCCATTTTGTGGTAATGCCTCACGGAGCGACATGGCGCCGCTCAAGCCTCTGCTTGCAGTTCTGCGACGCCTAGGTGCGTTTTTCGTTGTTCGCGTTCTCTAACTTGGGCCTCCGAAGCGGGCCTTCTCGGGCTGTTATTGCTACAGCCCACTACAGGCTCGTTCGAGAGCGACAAAAAATGGCCGTGATAGCAGCATAGGGAAGCACGATGGTAACACTATCACGTCAGTCGAAATACGCCTCATGAAACGGGTGTCTGTGGCCGAGCTAGAGGCCATGAACCGATCGCCCGGCTACCGGTCTTCTCGCAAACCCGCCGAGCAGACGGCCAAAACCGTATGTATCATCCTTGGCGGCGATTGTGACTTGCATGGTGTTGAATTGACAAGCAATAATACAGAGATTTATCACTATTCCCAGACAAAATAAACAACCATCGGTAAACACGAATGGTCTCAGACGCCGGGAGGAAAAAAACGAGGTTCTTTTCTTTGAGGCAAGTAGACCCTTGACTTGTTTTCCAGTGCCCGGAACTGCCTAACGGCGGCGTAACATAATTGGTTCGAATTTCGCCGTGAATTAGGCATTGATCCTGTAACGAAATGGCAGTCGGCCCCCAGGACCCAATTTCCATAAGTGACACTTGTTTGACGGTAGCGTTTTGAGCGAACATCTGGCCACATCATCCAGAAACAACATTGCCTCAAGACACGCAAGGGAGAAAAGAAATCCGCCAAATGGAGGAGTGAAGCATAAAATGGTATTTGTTTAGACTAATTGTTCATTGTCCGTATGCTTCTTGGTGGTGGGGTGGCATTTCAGCCAGAAAATTGTCACTGTAGTTTCGCAAGACGGATTACATCCGAAGTTGGATATTATTCTCGAAATTGTCAACAGAATTCTTGTTTTTCTGCGGTTTCAAACCTCTATTTTGATTGCATCAAGACTGGTTGCATTTTTGATTGATGAAAAAGTCAGCCTCGTCAGTGAACGTTATTTTTTTGCGATGTTCAGTCATAGATGCGGACGGAAGCTCAGGATAGACAGCTCGCGTCACTATGAAGTGGATGAAAGTCGCGCAACTGACCATTGCACGCTTCTCAGCTTCGTCTTTGCGGTCACTTCGTATCCAGGCACCCGTTTTCATTCATCGTTGATGGCGGTTGCCGATGAACGAGAGCAGAATCTTACGTTTCCACCGAATTTTATTTCAACCTGTTTGCAGCTGAAAAAAAAGTTTGTCGCCCCTGCTGTGCAACCTTTTCAGGGTGTTGTTTGAGCAACCTGACCGCCACATTTATTCATTCCTCATCCACCCGTTTTGACGCTCCCGAACGATGTGATCGCAAACATGTAAACTAGCCTTAAGATGTATACATTTTCCTAGCAATTCCCCTTTGCCTCCTGTCATTTGGCCTCATGATTTCTGCCTCCAATTAAATTTCATTGAGTACATACATAGATACGACGTTGAAGTCGCGTGGAACTCGACTTAATTTAGAGAAACCGGTCCGGGTCCTCCCGTGAAGTCAAGGGTGAAATATTGGCGCGTGCCTTCACATACTGACCAATGTGATAAAGCCCTTCTGTTCTCCGCAATTTACAGAGTGACTTCTTTGCACTTGTGGCTTCGTTACCGAGTTGCACACCCTGGCTAAGTGGTGCGATGCTAGTAACGAACGGTCCGAAGTTGTTGAGCACCCTTTGTCTTGTTGACTCACTTGTTTTGGCGTGTCCCTATTGAGTCGTGGTTACTCTTGTCATAAGCACGAATGACAATGAAAGCTTGCAATAAGTGACCTGTCCCTCTTGAATGCTCACTTTCACGAACCATCAAAAACCAGGATGAATACAGTCTCACGTACCGTTTTAACATGTTTTCCAATCAGCTGTGTTTATCCATTACACCAATTTAGTGCATTAACATGATTACTGATGTTAATCGCAATTTGTTAAATGTGTCCATTTATATTTTTAAATGTGGACAAACAAAAATGTTGACGGTTTGGCTCGGGAATTTTGACGTGATCTATTTTATAGTACGTTTTTTTGCATCAACTGATAAGGATCAGTGATTGATTGTATTTCTATCCTGTGGTTTCGACGGGTTAACCAAATATTGGTGTCAGTACGTTTTTTACAAGTACCAATTTTGTAACATTCCCACACGATGATGCATTTTTTGATTGACAGTTATTATTTTTTGTTAACTGTCCACTTCCTGCGCGAGAAACAATTTCCGCCGCCGCCCTCGAGGAAGCACTGCTGCAGTTGCAGTTGCAAAAACGAGAATACAAAACTGCGGTGTGAGTCGTGAACGAGTTGAGCCATCGTGTCAACCACAAAACAGGAAGTATGACATTTGTACATACATTCTTTGCAGTATTAATTACAATATATTTCATTGGAATTCGCCTTGGAGAGAATCTATTTTCCGAATAAAAGCAATGAGGTGTCTTTTATCAATCTGGAAAAAGTTATAGCGTGCAGTCTTTAGTTTTTCAACTCCTTTATAAATAACAACTTTATGGCCCATGACGCGTTGATGCCACTCTCGTCCTACCTGAAAGTTTCGGGTCTTTTTGGTGCGCGCGACCCCTCGAACGCTGTACATGCAAAACATACAAGGTGTGTTTTCATGTGTCATGCCCGCGGCACGTAAAACCATGGTCGTCGATGTCGCCGGACCACAACGCACAAAAACCTCAACGTGCATCTATGCGCAGTTGTGAACGACGTTGTGCCTCAACCCACCTGAGAGTGTCGTCGTCGTCCGCGATGAAGGCTGTAGGCGGTGAGCCGACGAAATGGAGGAACGTTTCGACGACGGTCTTCCTCGCGTTCTCGAGCTGGCTGTCATCGAAGGTCCCGTATGACTTTTCGCACTTCTCCCGATGTCCGTCCGGATTTGTACTAGAAGCCAAAGCCTGGACTACTTACCAGTCGATCGGCCTTGAAGGAAAAAGTCCTATGAGCTTGAAATTGGAAGCCGCCGTTCAGCTGCTTCCTTTTACAATTCCAGCTGTCCGGAGTGCCTACGGCCCATTTGACCAGCCTTGTATGGTGGTCAGTTTCATGAAAAAGCTTGTTGGCTAATTTTTAAATGGATTTTGTAACTTTTTTTTTGAAAAAGTTCAACCTTTGCCCGCCTGTCAATTCCACGCTTTTCACCAATTCATTCCACAAATCAGTTCCCGTTTTTATTATAAGTGTTGTCAACTCAATTCAAACGCTTACAGTTGACGAGTATTTGTTCGGGTTAAACTCCTTCCAACCACGAACAAAAAAAACAGTCGCGTACATGTTGAATCCGCCCGAATTGAATTCATGATCACTTTTTCGTGTTGTTGTGTCTAACTCCCAGCGGCAGGGGCTGAGTGCATTGATCAGAGGGACCCGTGATTGCCGGTGCTCGGTGATAAAAAGCCGTAAATGGTCCCCGCAGCTCTCGCTCCTGTTGTTTTTTCGTTTCTTTTTTCTATCTAAATGTTAACAGTAAAACGGTTTTGTTCTTAACCCGTTCATCCACTTCACGGGAGCATCCTACCTAGCCTCAGTAGCATCAAGTTGATCGGCGTCCTCTTCAGAAACTCCCTTACTTTTGGTTTTTTACGTGTTTGCTTGTCGGGCGAGGTCGGCCGCAAAGTTGACCTCGAGCCCGTGGGACTGGTCAGTCTCGGTTTGCGCAGCCCGTGGTCCCTTGTTTCGACTGCCGCTTCCTCCTTTTGTAGCCTTGCACTCCCGGAAAGGCTTGTTTCAATCGGTACCCCACTGACGCCATCGGTATCCGTCGCGATCACGTCCTTTGTTCGATGACCGGTATTCATTGCGGTGCCACGCCATTTGTGCTCATACCTCTTTCCCAGTCACGACCTGCGCCATTCGTTAGCGTGTCTTTATTTGTATGTTTTGGCGCCAGCCTTACCGATGGCGATAAAAACCGACTATTTTTACGTTTGCCCGACCCGGACCATGTTAAAAACACTTAATATTCATGTCCGTTGCTTTATAGCGCCGCCTTCCACCCCCACATGTAGGCTTCGAATCATCCTGAGAAGTTTTTCACTGCCACCATGTCCCACGACGTCTGTTTGTCTCGATCACATCATTCACAGATGATACGACAAACCGACAATGACTATGTTACCGTGAGTTTTGTTTTCGTTACAAATTAGGTTTGTGTGATCAGAAGTTGGCAATGTTTACTTTTTTTCACACCGTATTGCTTTTTATCGTCCGGGAAGAAAACCTGGAGAAAAAAGATACGAAAGCCTAGTCATCGCCGTTTTGCCCAAACACGGCGGTAGAAAAAAAGAGAGCGCATTAGCTAGCCGTGCGAGTCATAGCTGCTGCAGCGGAATGGTCCATGCAAGCAGCATTTCTTTTCCGTATCGACATTATCCCGCGCTTTTCAGATCCTGGCCATCGGCGAAGACTCACCTCCGGCGGTGCCACCACACCGTAGCGCACCGTCACCGACGGTCATTTCCGTCGACGAACGATACCGACGTGAGCCTATGAAGCCCCACGAATCCGAGGACGTTGTCGAAATTACTAATCTAGTCAAGCCACCGGGTAAGTTGTGAAGATTTAGCCATTTACTGATCTTATCGCATGTTTATCATTTAGGCCTAACAGTTCACACCGATATCGAGGCCCCTTCCCTTGGCGGAATCGTGTCATTTCAATCACATCGATCCGAACCATCCTCCTCGGCTACAACTGGAAGCTTCCGCCGTTCTCCGACTACGGGTGAGTGTCGTTTTTATTAGCTTTCATTTAGTGGTTTCCACGTTTGCTGCTGACCTGTAAGCATTTCTTTCCTTGACTCGAGGAAAGTGGTGAATCACTCGACGTTGTCCCATGTGGCTTCATAACGTTAAATCTTGAATAACTTCAATCGTCAGTCCGCTCATATCGTATTCTTTCTAGACGGCTCTGCACGAATGTCAGCTGGTAAGAACCCTGTACGATCTTCCAAAAATGCCCATCTGTCGCGTAGCCAAGATCGCAAATCACGCATCACTAATGGCTTTTACGAAGCGCGCGAACGCCTGGAAGAAACCCTCGCCGAAGCTGGGCCATCTGTGCCGAAAGTTAGCTTTACTGAATCCGGTCAACGGAAGATCCGTGTTGTGTTTCCGAGTGAAAGTGTGAACATTCCGCTTGGAATTGATGTAAGTCCTGGGAACTTTCTCTCCTTTACATCTTTGCGATACCCACGATCGATGAATCATTCCGACCTTTATTGGGAAAATGTTTTCCTCCTTGTTTGCTATAGCATTTTACGGATTGCTAATAACTACATACAACATTGCAGATTGCTCCTGTTCTCGACGGCGCCGGATCTGTCATGGCCTTCGAAGTCACCCAAGTTCATGACGATGGTCGCGTCGCGATCGATGGCCGAATCAGTGTGGGCGATCAGATCACAGAAATCAATCGTAGTACAGTCAGTCAGGTGTGTTTTTGATCTCTATCTTGGGGGTTAGGCGTTAATCTCTTATCGTAAGACGCATCATTAAGGCCGACGTGTTTCAGATGTCTTTGCATCAAGCATACAAGTGCCTTCGCGAACTGACGACAATTGAGGAGCCTGAACTGGCGATTATTCAAGTCGAGCGGAAAGCGGCCGAAGTTGCTACGGATTCTGCTATGTATGCTGTACAAAAAGCGAATTCAACTGCGGTTACAAATGAGATTACGGTGTCTGTAACAAAAAGCAGTTCTGGCTTCGGTTTTGCGTATCGCCACCGTAAAAGTGGTAGTACCAACATTATCATAATCAACACAGTTCACGTTGATGGTCCTGCTTTTAAGCTGCTCAAAGTTGGTGATCGACTGCTTCAGGTGTGTTTTTGAACTGTTTTTTCGGCAACCTGGACCATGCAAAACTAATTTACCTTCCCAGGGTTGTCCCAAAAGCCTATAAATACCCCCTGTTTGTTCCAGGTTAACGATATCAGTGTATCTTCACTGTCACAGGCAGAGATTACGTCCATCCTTCGTTCATTCCCCGTGAGTGAAGCTGTGTCTTTCACTGTATCGAGGGATATCGTCGACGAGAAGCCGATCGGGACTGTATCTGCCACGCCGGACCACATTCAAGCCTCGAATAACCTACCATCACCAGCGCTGTCGTCACCAGCCAAACTGTCACCGAGACCACCCGGATCGCGGTCGAATCCGTCATCACCGGCCTCCAGACATCGGTCACCCCCTTCAAGTCAAACATCAACTTCTAACTATTCCGATACGACGAGGCCCGTTCCAAACAGCATCCATCGCTACGAACAAATGGTGGCGATTCATGAACCTTCTGGATCCACCGAACACTTGGTATTTGACATCCCGTTCGTCCAATCTCGATCAGCCGGGCTCGGTATCCAGGTGGCGTGCCATCCATGGGGTCTTGAATATGGACCGGGTCTTTACATTAAGAAGGTTGGTTTAGACCATTTAACAAAAAACAAGGCATCTTTACCTTTTTCTAGATTATCCACGGATCCGCAGCCCACAAAGATGGCCGACTGCGTGTGTGCGATCGTCTCGTCGGCATCAACCACATCGATTTCCGGCGGTTTGAGAACTACAAAGTTGGCTTCGACATCTTCTCCACCATGATAAAGGCCCTCCCTCTCGATGACAAAAGTGCACGGATTTCCGTGGTTCGAAACAAGGATCCCCTCAAATACCGATTCGACGATGACGAAGGTAATTTGCATTGTTTTGTCATGCAAATTTTCACTCACCCGACGCATTTTCAGAAACGACTGAACACGCACACTCCAATCCCATTTCACTCGACACACCTTCCGACGCCGACGAGGTCGAGACTGTCATGGACGCCTTCAACCGTCTCAACCCTACTCGCAAGTCAATCAGCGAGAAGCGCCCGTTTGGAAGTGGTAATGAGGCTGCCCATTCCCAGACCTTCCAGAAAATCGTCCACCAACGCCAAACAAGCGGTTAGTTTTTGATTTTTGTCGGAAATATATATGCTTTTCCTTCGTTTTGCCCGTTTTTGGGTTTTGCTTGTTTTTGTTTTGTGAACTTCCCTTGGTTGCTTTTCACTCCCGCATCTATCGCTTTAGCTCCCACCCTGAACCGCAACAAAGACATCTATCTCACCTTCAACAAGCGCCCGGAAAGCTTTTCCGTGAAGCTCAACCGTGATGCGTCGCCGAAGACCGTTCCCTCGCCCGATGAGAACCGAGCCCCATCCGAGGGATATATGCAAGCCGTTCGTCGGTTGCAAGAAACCGCGGCCCTGGAGCAATCGCAGGCGATCGTCATGAGAAAGAAGCGGCGCGAAGAATCGCAGGAGCAGAAGTCGCCGGGGTTGCGATGCCGTAACAAGATTACGTCCATCGTTGACTTTTTCCGCAAAAAGAATAAGTCGCCTCCGTCGACGAACCGTCGATCCATGTTTTTCGATCCTGTCGGCCAGAAAGATCCCCTCAGTGATGTTTCTGACGACGAAGGTAAGCTACATAGCTTCTGCTTTCTTTCTTATCCATCCTAAGTTTGCCATCCGTGGTTTTTCAATGTTTGCTGTGGTCAAACTTGTTTGCTCGCTGGCTATCTTTCATGCGGTTTTTTGGTTTAATGGTTTGAAAAAAGACAATATTTGCGTCCTTTCAGGAGCTAAACCGTCGTCCAAGCGTCGATCGGTTAGTCACGAACCTCAGGACAAGCCTAAGAAGACCCAGAAGAAGACCACCAGGTAGGAGAATAGCTTTTTTATTTTCATGGTGCTAATAATTGGTTTCAGTGACGACATGGTTCACGAAGTCATCGCCGGCACGAAGAAGGTGGACGATGCCGATACCTATGAATCCCCGCCTTCATTCCGCCTTCGTAACAAGAAGATCGAGCCGGCCCCATCGTTCAAACAAGCCATGGCCAATAACCAGCAGCAAAAGCAGATGAACAGCATCATGCATGCCCTGATCTCCTCTGAAATGGGCCCCGATGTCTTGTCCGATCTTCGCCCCAAGTTGGCTGCCGAGAAGCCAGATAAGTCTCGTCGTAAGTCGATGGGCCTGTTGGGTTTCCTCCGTCGTGACAACTCGCCGGACAAGCACAAGTCGATGATCGCTGACGATCTTACCCGCTCTGTCCCGAAGCGCCAACCTCCGCCGTACAATGCCGTGCGCAACATGGCCGCCGGAGACGGATTCTCGCCTTTGCCGCATCCGAACGGAGATTACATGCCGAGCCAAGGAGTGTTCCCGCCTGCGGTAAGTTCAAATTTCAAACATTAAAGCACTTGATTGTCTTGTTTTATACACTTTTAACCTTTACTCACTTTTTGTGGTGGTTGAGTTTTTATGTTCTTAACGTTATAACTTCACATTACTTTAACCCTACAGAAGAAGTATTGGCTTCCGCGGGATAAGAACTGGACGATCGGGATGGCACGTGGTCCGCTGACTGACGCCGAGATCGATTACATTAGCTTCTTGGTCCGCGAAACGCTTCGAGAGTGGAATGATATGGGTGACGCTAACGAGAACTCGGTCGTCGTGTCGTCGAATGAGAACTCGATCACTGTCGCTGCGGTTGAGGATAAGGGTCGTAACCGTCGTATGATGAAGAATCCTGCCCAGTTGCTTGAAGAATGCGAGAAGGCCCTGTACGAGGAGGAGGAGGACGATGAGATCGACGAAACGGATCCGACGCCATGTTCTTCGAATACCGTCGATACGCTCGTGGCTCAACTCGTCAAGTGTTGTTCCGTTATGGACTTGGACCGGTAGGTCGCTGGAATCCCTACCCGCCGCTGATGCCAGAATCAACTTTGCCTCTTTGACTGTCTCCCTTCTTCAATAGATATACTACTTTCTCTGTTAGATGTATGCCTCTGCTTATGTTTTTTGCAAGCGAAAAAGATTAATGATGTTACGTTGCTTGTGGCTTTACGTTTTCACATGGGACACCTGGGAATTGGGTTTTCAATTTGCACATAACTTACCCTTCGTTCACCTTTTTTACCTAACCATGGCTTAACTCGGTTGATAGAACATACTCGGTTTACAAATAAGTCTGTTTGGTTCGAATATTCTGTTGAATCACAATATTCGGAATGCTGCTAACAGTTACCGAGTGTTGACTTGAAATCGGGGACACACTATATCTCCAACTGTCACCCACAAGCTTTCGGATTTTTGTTTAATCACTGACGATGTTGTTTTAGTCGCTGCATGATCCTGACGCACTTATTAAATATCGGAATCACGCCTACGGCGGTGATATTGGAGGCGCTGGGCCTAGAGGAGGAGCATCTAACTATGAGACCACCCTGCCCCACATCGTCCACTACACCAGCGGAATCGGGTGAGTTTTTTTCGTCTTTATAATTTGAATTCGTCGATTAACTGTAATCATGTTCAGAAACCACGGTCAAAACGCCTTCCACATGCATCATCCGACGACCGCCTATGTCGGCCCGGCTCCAAATCAACTCAACATCCACCAGCGCCAAGTTCTGCAGCAACAACAACGTGAACGGGACCTCCAGCAGAGTCAGTCATCCGGCGTACGTCATTACCACCGCCCCCACGGGAGCTACACGGGAACGCCCTCTACTCTTCATGGACCTACCAGTCAAACCAGTTCCGGCGGATCACCCAGCAATGGCAACTACGACTACTACCACGCGTTCAATGCCTGGTTCGCCCAGAGTGGCCAAAACGCCGATCAAGCATCGTCACGCTACGCCGCCCCCACCGCTTCCCAAGCACCGGGCTCCCCGTCACGTCCCCGCCGATACGACGATCATCGCCGGGTTTTCAGCAACTACTCCGAAAATCCATCCGATCGAAGGGCGCCCCCAGTCTTCACACCCAATCACATGCCGCCCCTTACCGCAACTACCCGCCAACCGCCTGCGCTCCCCGCCCACGCAGGTAAAACTTACCGATTCTGAGTCTTCATCTCCGAAGCGTGAATCCATGGAATCTTCTGGTAGACCAAGATCAACATCTTCTGATGGTAAACGACTTTCTACTGGGTTTCTTAGTTGGATGTCAAGCACAATGCCTCGTAAATCTGGAAGATTTAAACAACGTAAACCGACATCTGTGTTTTACGATTGATCCATGCCAGGTGCTCTACTTCACTTTATATTTCGGGTCTTTTTGATTTATATCTAGCATGTTTGCACTAACCCTCGTTTATAATTGTTTGACTATTATAATTGTAAAGCCATTTTTTGAGTTTTGTAGATATGTATGTCTTTCGTACCGTTTGTGCTTTTGCATGCAAAAATAAAGATATCATTTTGACATTTTACAAACGTCTATTATTCGAATTACACATATTCAAAACCAAATTGATTTAATAAGCAGAAGCCGAAAATAACGCCACGATAAGTTTGAGGATTGCACGAGGAATGATCCATGCGGGCTTTTTGCAGAATTGCAAGTGGCCAAAAAATAATGCCCGGGTTTGTGAAGCGTCTAGTAAAGTACTGAAAGCACATCAATCACAACATGCCTGAAAGTTGTCTTCAGTTTTACAAAACGGTTTCCTAATGTTTGATTTCAGTTTGCTGTGTCTATCAGACATTTGGTATGGTTATCAAAACCAAGTGCTACCATACTGTATTACGGTTATACCATTGCCCCTTCGCCAAAACTTCAACCATATATTTGTAATTTTCGATTTTCATTCAGTAAATACAACAATCATTAGTCATTAAAAAGTTTGCGGCAGTGATAAAATATGGGATTCACCCAAATGCATTATATTTACAGATAACTTTTTTTGAAGCTATAATTGATGAAATTAACAAGCGTCAATTCAAATAATGCTCACTGTTGTCATCAGTACTGATATGGCTTTGCTCCATAAGGTTGTGGTTGCGGCGGATAGTATGGGGCTCCAGGAGGTGGAGGGCCACCCATCGGAGGTCCACCCATTGGAGGTCCGCCAATGTAGGGAGGAGGAACGCCGGTTGAATACGCATCAAAGCTTTCATGAGTCGTTTCCGGAGTCATGCCGTTGTTTTCGATGAGTTGCCGTTGACGCTTGTCTTTGGATCGGTTGTACAGCCAGAACAGGAACCAGATGATGACGGAGAGGACCATGATGAGCAGAACGATACAGATGAGTGCAATAGCCATACCCTTGTTACGGCCCCTGAATTGATTAAAATGTTTAGAAACTGTATTGATTCTGTGATTGACATGGTTTTGTTAGTGTGATTGAAACTTTCGTAACGATAGACTCCTAGATTACACATGAATCGGTCGAAGGGAGTCATTATTTGTTCACGGATTTCGGACAAAGCGATTCCGTTTTTGTCCTTCCAACCGGGATTGAGTCAGCAATGGCGACTATGGCTAGTCGGCCGATGCGTGTGCTCAGGACAAAACTAGTCAAACAACGTAATTTCCCTTAGGCAATGTGGACCAATCGACTTACCAGTGATAATGTTCGCAGCATTTGTGCTTGCAGCATCCGAATTCGTAGAAGCACGTTTGCACCATTTCAGCACCAGTACTCGCCGCTTGGTACACGCATTCGATGTACGCAGGATCGTCAGCTTAAAATTAACAATCAAACCATTGTTAAAACTGATAAAATGATAAAGTTACGTTTAGGGCGGTGAGCAATAAGTTTGCCATCAGTGAAGTAATTGACGCCTGTTGCAATGCTTTGATTACCATTTCCGCCCACGTATGTGCCAGTATCGTACTGGCGAATCGGCGGCTGCGTGTTAGGCGAAATGTATTCGAACCCTTAAATTAACAACGGTAAAACTGATAATTGAATCGGAGACATACCAGGCGCGTCCCAACGGGACCAGGGAGCGTTGGGCTCGGCCGCCATATCACCGAATTGTAATAAGCTCGCCTAAATTGAAACTGTTGATCAAAGGGATGTGAATTCGGCACGGCAATATCGAACTTAAACGATAAAATGAAGCTTGATTGGAGCAATAAAACAAATCGAAACGACTACCAAACAAAGACAGCGTCGCGCCTATAACCTACAACTGGAGGTAGACAGACTGTCGGACTCGAGGCTTAAGCCGACTGTCGCTAACTTTTTGTCCATTCCTAAGCGGTGATCAAGAAGTTTTTTTGCCCCTCAGGTAATGCGCAAACGCGTAGAGACCAGTTGTTTGGGTTGGCCAGGTAGAGAGAGTCAAGACTGTCGCGAGATACAGGCGCACCAACGCTCGAGGGGCTAAGTCACTGACACACTCGATGGAAGATGACATCAGCTGGTGACAGTCCACATTGAAGGATATGAGTGTATGCAGCTGGAGAAGGCGATCGCGGAAAAACCACATGAACAAGGGGGAGAGGGACTCCCGCTCTCCTGGAGCATTGCGAGCTCGGACTGACTCGAGAAGCCGTTTCCTACCTGCCTTTTGCGCAGAATTGCGGAAACGGGGCAGGCGAAAGGTGGCCCGCGAATCCGGTTCTGCGCGAAAGTGAGGATGAAGCCGTGACCACCGCCTGAGGCCTGTGACGAAAACGTCTGCGTCGTGGAGGGGGCGAGCGGACAAAAACTAGTGGACGCCAAGAGGTAGTAATGAAAGAACTCGGGAAGCCCGCAAAATTCTGTACTAACACTACTCATCAACAGATCAAAACTGTCGCGAGTAGCCTTAGGGCAAGCTGCGCTCAACTAAGCCTCTTCTCCTGATTGCTGGTACTCAACGCCCTCCCTGCTTTCCGGTCTCCGTAGACCGTTTGAAGCTTATGATTAGTAAACTCTTGAAAAGCATTTCATGGACAATCATTTATCGGGTTTTATCCTTGTTATAATCCGTCAATAGAAAAAAGAGAAACGTTTCTTACAGTCTACTTGCGGAAGTTCATTATTACAACTAAAGACAAAAGTCATGTCTAATGTTACATAACAAAAACGTGATAGTGGAATGAAGACGGTTCATGTAACAATACAAAACAGCTAATTAGAAATCAAGAGGTTTGTCAACGATGATGACATCAAAATCAAAGAGAAAGTAGGTGCCGAAACGCAAAGTACATCCCGTCATTACGGGTGGTGATGGAAAATGTTTCATTTCCGGTGTGGTAGGTAAATTAAAATCCGCTGAGCAATTGCGAAACACAAAGTTTAAGTTGTATGATTTACGCGCAGAAACAACGGACAAGAGTAACTAATAAGTTTAAATAAGTTTGCTAGAAGATAATGAAACACTAAGTAATTCAAGATTGAATACGTATAAAGTTCAAAAATGCAGAAGAGGCATGCACGGGAGACAGCTTGGACGAGATTTACTGCGCAACGGGTTGCTGCTGGCCCTGTTGCTGAGGAATGGAGAAGCGTCGCGGACGATCGGCTTCCTCCATTGAGCTGAAAATAAAGTATAGGTAATAAACCGTAAAAGATGAGGAAATCTGATCCACTAACCTGCTGAGGGTTCGCTGGCGCTCCATACCGGGGATAGCGACCCCGGAGAGGACTCCACACCCCTTGCACAACAGAATCAGCGAACGAGCGAGGTGATCGGGCTGAAATTTATAGCGGTAAGAATCTGGTTGGTGAGAAAGTGATATTAGGCTAATAGATGTTCTTAAAATAGTGAAAATCGCTTACAGCTTCACCCATGACATCGCTGACATTGTCGACGATGAGGAGGGTGGTCTTCTTCCTGTTCATGCTCTTGTGGGTCGTGTAGACCGTGTGAATGTGGGGCGCCTTGGCTCCAGCAACCAGGAGAGCATCGATCCTACAAAGGAAACCACATGTTTAATGCATTTTTCCCAGGGATAATTCAAAGTACTCACGTGTCCAACTTGGCCCCAATGACCGTTGAGAAGTCGGTACGCTTGCTGAAGGCGAAGAGATATTTGCTCAAGTTCTTCGGGTTCAAGGTCGTTTTGAGTTCTTCAATGTAAGCCTCACGTTCCTTCTTCTCACTCGAGCCGAACTTATGCGTGGCGAGATAGTCCCAGGCGCCATCGGTCATGATGCCGTTCTCAAGACGCATGTTCATGACCTTGTCCTTACAGTACTCAATGATGCCGGCAGTGGTCGAGGTGCAGTGAACCAAGACAATACCCATGATGCGGTTAGGCGAAGCGAGCTAAAATAATTTTAAAATAACAACACGTTTGATGACGGTGTATGCAAATCGTGGGAAAAAGAAAAAAGCTTACCGCAAAGCGGCAGATGATGTTAGCACCGGCACCTTCGCCGAAGGCAATGACGGAGCGGACATCAAGTTGATCCAGGACGGTAGTCAGATCTTCGCCGAGTTGGCCAAGATTGGGGAAATCGCCGACGTAATCGACTGCCTTGTCCTCCTGTCCGGGGATACAGACGTGAAGAAAGATGGCATTAGCCTTGACGTTTGCCATGGAAGGGTGGTTGACAAAACGCACAAACGATTTGTCTGCAATTTATTACGGTACTTAGCCATAATGAGTGAACTTTTTTCTGATTTGCGGTAATTGAACTTGTTAATGTCTGTTACAATTTGTTTTTTGTGTGTCAAAAGTGATCAAATTGTGATTTCCGAATGTTTATCTTAACTTAATTAAAACCCAAAGTAAACTTACGGTTCGTGCCAACATCGTGAACAGTGAGAATGACGGTCTTGCCGTGACGGTCCTCCAAATTGCCTTGAACGTAAACATTCAGAGCCGCATGTTTGCCGTTAACCGTAACAAGCTGCAAAATCAGACACTCGTATCACCCCCGACAAATGCAAACAAATCAACTAACCTGCAAACCATCTGCCATGATGAATCTTTCTAAGAGTGTCAGTGTCAGAAAATCTGAAAGAGGCCAGACTTATCACCATTAGCCCATTAGGCACGCATATAAAGATAGCCGCGAAGAACAAGCAAGGTACACATCTCGTTAAACAGTGTTTATATGGGCCAACAGTACGTGCTTACAACAACAACCTCGGCCCCTAAGTAATGAAAATTGAATGCAGGGGTCGTAAACAGAGGACAGGACATCCCCCGTGACAATAAGACGGTTGCTAGGCTAAAAGATCAAGGATTGCAGAAACTGTCGACTCAGCAAGTTTTTACAGGAAAACGCTGCGTGGTCCTGTTGACATAACGTGTACTCAATGCGGTAAACAATGCAGGAAAATAACTATTTCAAACAGGGAGCACGAGACTGCGAAGGCTGGTCAAACTTTTTTCGACTGTTATTAACATGAAGGCGGTAAACAGCATTCAGAATCTTTTGTTACAGCACACTCTTTTGTGTGCAACTCTGTGGATAAAGCCTATAAAAGTTAAATTCTAGCCAGAATGGCGTCTTCAAACAAAGGAAATTCCGTCAATCCACCCAAAAACGCATTTTCTGCACTTTGGTGACTTATAGCACTATTTGAGTTTCGCTCTTGTGAGCGCACGGAAAATGGCGTGGCTGGCGGCATTTTTATACAGTTTCCGGTTTTTGAACACTCTTTTAATGATCGTCTTACATTTTAAAATTATAATCGGCAGGCTTTTCAAGCAATAATTTAGCAGAGTCGAGTTACAGTCATTTTGTTAAGGGTACAATTATGACTAGATTGAAAAAGTGGTTGACGATGCACGGCTTAAACTACGATTTAAACCTGTGAAGACGGAAAACAAGAGTCACGAGCCAGCTAGCTGCTTGCCGTTCACAAAGCACGAAGCCAGAAGAAAGCGCGATCACCCTGCGCAACCGACGTAAACAAGCTAACTAAACTAAACCACCAAAGAAAAGCAGCGCCGGCTTCTTCCAATGGGAGAACAACCCCCGACCCCTGGCAGCTGGACGAATGAAAAAACAAAAAATATAGCAAGCATCACAGCATCGGACACGTGGTATCGATGCCGCGTCTGTCGGAGATGTTTTTGGTATGAAAAAAGTCAGAAACACATGTCCTTTAAAAAAGAAAACATTTTTTCGGCTACACTTAGGTGTCGCGTCGTACAACCCGCTTCCCGAATTTGGTCCAATTTAGTTAGATGTGTGCGCTTTTGGAAGAAAACGGAAGCGCCTGACGCAGCCATATGCTTGAGGGTCTCGGAACCACTTACACGACACAGGCAAATGCTAAAAACTTTTTTGATCAAAGTAAAGATATTTTGGAAAAATTAAATTGATTGAAATGGTATGCTTCTATGCTTCAGAAAGGCGCTATACCCGACAGGCTTCATTGGCCAATGATCATTTTCCTTTGTGACTAAACTGAATTATATTTTGTAAAACGGTTATACATTCAAATTTGCAAAGGATGCGCCGAAAACTGCGTCACTTATGCCAACGAGAATTTGCAGTTGCTTTTTTGAGTAAACTTGTGCGGTATTAAGCAAACACATGACGACTTTGCCTGACGTCAGTACTCATTCCTCTGGGATATGTGGCAGTTTTAACAAATGGCACTGCTTCACGACATAGTGTGATTAAGTAAATTGATCACGATGAAACCACCATCAGAGAAAAACAGGAAAGCTTATTTGTAGAAAGTAATAAAATGTGTTGTTTACATGAATACCGAAAAGGACTGTCGGTCATACTTCCAGACTTTTCTGCTAAAGGCGTTGACTGACGTGCTTCTTGCAACAACAACTGCGATCCTAAATACTGTCGGAAAGAAAAAAATTCTAGTCTACTTGCATTTTCTGTGGCACAGCTGGCCGCGTGATAAAAACAATAGTTTTGACTGCGGTGATGAAACTCAAAACTAACTAGACTGAACGTTAACAAGTGTTTGTCCAACAGGATTTATCTCCGTGTAAAAGGGCGTCCAAAAAGCTACACTAATAAGTTTATTGTGCATTGTGGAAAGTCTGATAAGAGAAGAATGGCTGCAAATAGGCGATCAAAAAACATGGAAGGGGCATTTTTTTGCAATCATTCTTGCTATGCGTTGACGAAGAAAAGATGAAAGGAAACAAACAGCGTTTTAATACGGTTGTTATACCGATAAGGTCATCAAAGGGAAACATGAATAAGGACGTTGTGAGGAAATAACCTTTAACATGACGGAAAGGGAAAGACTGAAATGAAGAAGCGCTGCACTCGTATGCCGACGAAGAAGTATAAAATTCAACACTCGACATGAACGAACTACTCGCTTTTGTCACGGCACACCCAGACCCAACGGCGGGTGTCTCTATCTTCGTTGCCGCCGGCACACATAAGCAAGGAAGGCGCTGAACAAACCGGCAACACAATAAACAAGGACGGGTGGCGCCAGGGAAAATAGGGGCGAAAGGATGCTGCGCCGAAGAGACCCTCTCAGTTCAGACGGACACACTCGGGTGGAACATCGGAAGCTAAAGTAAGCCTGAAGCAGGGCCGGTGGTCGCCGGGACCGGCGAGAGTCTTCGTGGTCTCGGCAGTTGGTCCCTCGATGAGCTCGGCCAAAAACGCCGAAACCGAAAACGCGGCATGCAGTTGTCTTTGGTCTCTTTTTTCCGACTTTTTTACTAGAAAGCTCGTGAGCTCTCAACTATTAATGTTAATTACGATTATTAATTTTGAATAACGTTGATCAACAAAGCGGTTACACATCAAACAACTCTCCGACAAAACTACATTATTTGTTCCCATAAAGCAAAAATGTTACCACACCTCGAAAGAAACCAAAAAAATCTAACACGAGTGCCCAGCCATGTGTGTTTTCTTCCTACACCAAAATAACATTGAAAAAAACTACACCACTGATGGGTTTTGTGACAACCAGCAACCTAATCCTTTGGAAGCATGTCTCGCTTCCCAACAAAATGAGGCATTATGTTGAAAGCTGTTTTGCGTTTACATTAGCCACGACGACCTTTTCACGTGTCTTCAATCTCATTGGCAAAACTATTTTTTTATTAAGCAAATGTGTGCTTTCATTCGAAATAGTTCCGATGTCAACAGGGCACGCAAAGTCTATGCATATTCTTTGTGGGATTTGGAAAATAAACAACAAATTAGGCCACTGGTGAATTTCACATACAGAAACAGCGATGAAGGAGTCCGGGCAAGCGACATGCGGAATTAAGACACAAAGAAAACCGAAAAACAAATTGTCTCTTCAATTGTGTTCAAGTACCCTGCAGTAACTATGCAAGGCGTTTGCATTTTTTAAAGACTTACAATGGTAATAACAATATATAAAAGTATTTGCAAAGTCATTCTATAAATTCACAAGTGAGGAAGAAAAACCTTACATAAGCAAGTTACATACAAAGGCAAGATTTTGGAAAATAAGAGGCAAGAGAAAATTAAAATCAGAAAGTGAAAATTAGATCAGTACAAAATACAAGAAGTGTCTTCATTAATTCTCAGGCGCGTACAAAATAAGATTTTTACAAGATTCTTTTGAAAAACAGACTTTTTACAATTTTTTCGAAAAACGTATATGCTCGACTCGAAGCCACCACCTTTTTGCTAGTAAATCCACCAAAGACATGTGACAACAACACTCTTCCAAAATGGGCTCAGTTACTGAGTTGGGCAAAAGCTGTTTTTGCTTGAAGCTTTTGGGATACCCATAGACAAAGAAGAGGGACAACAATAATAGAGCTCGAGGAACTCTCGACCTGGCAATCTAAATACTCGCGTTCCTAGTGAAACTATTCTTCCCAACGGTAGGTTTAACAATGTTGTATGACGACGGCACACACGTCTATGGATATTCGTTCATTTCATGAAGGTTATTCCAATATTCCAAGTCGAAGTTGTCGTGGGGTGAGAAGTTGTTGTCATTGAGACCATCAAGCATACCTTCAAAGGTATCAAAACCGAGATTTGTTAGTTCTTCCGTATCTTGGTTGCTCAGGACCATATGGGTATCCAAGTCCATGCTAGGGGAGCGGTTTGTACCGTGTTCAGATGACGGCATGCTGCTAATCAATGAGATGGAGGAAATTGAGTTGATGGGGGACATGCATTGATCTGTCTCAGTTTGTGTACACATATCGGATTTATCCGCGTTACCACTGTCGGTGACACGTGAAAACGTGTCGTGAAGGATCGGATGCATGTTGAGGTTAGCTGCGTCAAACATCGGTGGTGAGGTATTATCTGTGAGGAGGCGATCGTTGCTCTGATCGTCAAAAAGTTCATTTAGCAGTGGCTCATTGTTTGCACGGGTGCCAAAGAATTGACAAAAATGCATATTTTCACACATGACGCTAGAGAGGGTCTGAAAAGAGTTCAGGTTTGCGACTAAAGCACAACAAAGGTCAAATTAACTACGTACGGTGATTGTCGGCAATAAAAGTAGAAGGTTTCCGAATCGGGACGATGGATTGTACACAGGATGATGCAATTCTTTGACGACTTGGAAGAGCATATCATGAAGCTTGTTAAGGAAGTCTCGAATTTTGTCTTGTGCTTGGGTTGATAATTGTTGAGCATCTGTGACTGTAAAAAACACAAATTTGTATTTGTTATTTCATTTTTTTACAAAAACATACTGCTGCTAAGGATAATAATTGCCTTCAACGGTACAACCTCCTCTTCGCGCAGATTCAACTTCCGCAACGGAGCAACCAACTCATTCAAAGTACGACCAATCAGATTGTTCGACAGGTGGCTAAAATATACATTGTATAACCAACTTGGGGATGGGAGATTAAAAGATTTGCGTATTTAATACTCACTTGGTTCCATTAAACTCGGGCGGCAATGTTCGAGGCACATAGGAGTGAGAACAGAGGCACAAAATATCAGGATTCTTTGTATTTTGCGCAGTTCGAGCAGAAAAGTTGAAAATGGTCAATGGTGCATAACAAGCTTTAACCAAAGCAACTTTATCTTCAGTGTCACCGAATTCGCCGATTTCGGCCAGAGAATCGACCCAATCAACGGCAGCAATCGCACCACGATGGGCAATCATGGGAAGTTCTTCGGGTCGGGCCAAACGGCATGGATCGTAACTCATCTGAAAGTTGAAATGTAACCTTTATCAAGTTTGCTATTAATCAATTGATCTTACTTCAGTCCGCCGTGACGACATGTTCGGCTTCTGTTCAAATAACTCTCTGAGGGATACGTTTTTGTTTGCGACTTTTTCTTCTTGGAAGCCTTGAGACTCATCTCCTTTCGTAACTTTAGATTCAATATTAAGCAATTGCATCAGCAAAACCTTTGCGTCAACGGGAATTTTGCGGGACCAATCATCGCCTTGCAAACGCATCTACAAATTTTATTGTTCAATCTTTCTTTTTTTATGAATAGATAAGTTGTCAATGGAAATTACCATGTGATTGATCAATTCCTCATCGATTTGACGTTTCCGCACCCTTGGCACTTTTTGTTTACCAGTGAGATCTCGGTCAGGGCGCACTGCTTTAGGATCCATGCCCACTTCAAGGCAGCGGTTAAAGCGGCAAAAACGACAACTGTTGCGTTGATCTGTAAATGTTCATGTTGACCGCTCAATTATTCGCAACTAATTTAAAATGAAAGATTACATTTATCAACAACGCAGTTGTTTCCAAAGCGACAAACATAGCGATACTTTCCAGTGAGGGTTCGTCGGAAAAAGCCTTTGCATCCTGCAAATTAAGTTGATTTGGTTTGTTTATCGTTGCATTTTGTTTTCATTTTGCATTTTTGTGATTCAATTAAGCTTACCATAGCAAGCAAGAACACCATAGTGCAACTTCGCACATCCATCACCGCAAACGGCGCACGTGGCTTCTCCGTTGACCGATGACGATGCACTCTGCTGAGAGTTGGCCCTTCGAATGGGTGCAAAAGTGGGGGGCGTTGATGAGGTCGTTGACATCCTGCAAAAATTTGACGTTCTTTTAAGTATTATCGAGCGAGTGGTTGATAAACTTTAAACTTTGGGCAAGAAATCCGGTTTGATGTGGTCTACAAAAGACTAAAGGAACACTTCATTCACAACGGAACTACGTCTACTTTGATTACGCGTGCTGCAGGGTAAGTCTATCGACCAATAGAGGCACTGATAACAAAACGGGTAAAAGAATGTGTGCACAGATAGATAAAGAGCAATCAGCTTAATTGAGAGATAAGGATTTGCGAGCGAAGCACGTTGCAATTGCGACGTATGGGACATCGCGATCACAAAAAGTGCTCTTAAATTCCTGGGAGCCCGTTAATAAAACGCTGCCAATTGATACAAATTCCTTTGCCTGCTGAATAAAAAGGGCAACGGTTTCAACCACAATGACCACAAAAGCGGGGTTTCGGTTTTTTGCATTTGATTCAGAAACCATTTACAGTCAAAATGGCGCAAACCCGAGCAAGTTGCAGTGATTGGGAA
>KB455497.1:43886-62454 GCA_000341325.1 Panagrellus redivivus | reverse complement strand
CGGGCCGAACATGTTGACCCGGCCTGACCCGGGTCGTCAAAACTTCAGCCCGACCCGGCCCGCCATCCACCCCTGCATTCATACACGAGAACAATCGATTCTATTCGTTGGTCTTCCGGTCCTGAAGGCTACTCCTTCCGGAAAACCCCCCGAGGACAATGTCTTGCCGCGCTCCTACGGCTCGTTTGCACGGGCGGATAGAAAACTGGCAGTAATGAAAAATGAAGGCGGTTTCGTTTCGTTTCGCCCTGACAAAACTGTTTCCGAGTGAGTCGAGTCTCCTCCGGGGCGCGCAGCACGGAAACACAAAATTGGATCGCCGCTGGCACTACAGCCTTGCCCCTGTTACTAATTAAGAAAACGACGAGAAGAGACCGACAGCAAAAGATGCAAGATGAACAGTCAAGGAGGAGGTCGGAGAGCTCCGCCAAAATCTCCGTCATCCGCACTTGACTCGATGCTGAATTCGACGTTTTTTGTCTGTTTTCAACGGACGAGGTCAAGCACGGTGGTCAGCCCCGGGATAAGCCGATTACTTCACACCCCGCTGGGCTGGGGTGTTGGCGGCTAACGGGAGGGGGTCTCAACTGATTGTGGGGGTTGGAGGGATAAACCGATTCAAAAAAGGAGAGGGAGAACACGGGGAACGTGGCGGAAGCGGTCAAAAAAGGGCTGTTCTTCGAAGGAGGATCGAAACTTCGACGAAGAACGCCATGACAACGTGAGCTACAAGAATCGAACGAGAACAAAAACTTCTCTCACAAATTCACAACGACCAAACCATTTCCCCACATTCTGTCTGAACAAAACCCTCTGTCATCGCCGCCTCAAGCGCCCTGGCATGTTGAAATCCCCCGAAGAAGCTTTCGAAACATTTCATTTGTTAAAAACTGCACGCGTGATAAAAGCACGTTGTGTGCGCTAGTGCAACTCTTACCACGAAAAGAACGACCCCATCGCCCACCATTATAAAATAGCGACACTTCCTCCACCTTGTTTCAACCAATCTCATGTCGCATCCCGGCAACCCATGCTAAAGCACAATGGAAATTGTAAAGCTTATCGCCGCTGGCTAGGAAGCGACTGTTCCCATCCGCAAATGCTTGAATTTCACCTTTTCCCCGGCGCTTCCGGTTTCACATCACTGTTCCACTGTTTGACAAGGCCCTAGGGCAAGCGAGCGACCTTGTCAAACATCAACGGAAGCGCTGTTTCTCGCCGATTAACTGCTTCCTGTGTTTGTTTTTATATCCGTTGTCAACGTTTGTTCTCGTGTTTGGTCACGCTCTTTTTTGATCAAGGTGATATCAAACTTCTGCGTGTTTGTAAGCAAAGGGTTTTTGGTTCACGTGAAATGGTTTTTTGGTTCAAAATTATATCAAAAGTCGTTTTCAGAAATGTTTTTACTTCGATCCTGCCGGCCAACCACTATCATCGCCCAATCGGCATCCCTATCTTCCAATGCTCCTCGCCAACTACGACCACGAGGCCGTCGGGGCACGACGACAACCGCGATTCCGAGCAATGCAGCGTACTTTGCGTACAGTCAGTCCAAAGTTTTTACACGAGAATTGATGCAACGTTTCGGAGTTGATAGCTCCCTCGAGGATGCCATGCTTGTTTTGAGCTCAGGGACCAAGCCGAAAACGCGGAAACTCGATCAAAAGAAGCGCAAGCAGCTCGCGGCACTATACTTTGAGCATGTTGCCGGGATTGTTTGTGCATTTCCGGAAGCGGCCGAGGCTTCGGTCATTATCACGAAAGTCGAAGTTTCACAAACTTTCAAGGAATTGAAAGTCTACTGGCAGGCTTTTGGCGATATGCGCGATGTCAAGGCTAAGGAGACCCTCGAGGCATTGGCACCAGCAGTACGGAAGCAGCTCAGCGATGCTTTGTTCCATTCAAACGTGCCGCCGGTGGTGTTTGCTGCTGATCGGGAGCATTTGATGTTGACGGTGGGTTTGGGTTTCCTGTTTGAGAGTGTTTTTGATGTCAAATTTTGCAGGAAATGAATGAACTCTTCGCCTCGGCAGATTACGGCATGCAATATCGTGCCCTAAGTCGAACTGGCGCCGTCCTTGGATCGGCAAAGGACTGTGGCGCGCCGACAGAAGAGAAAGTGGCCAAGATTCCGCGATTTGTGCTAGCTCAGAGGGAAAAGAGGGCCGCAAAGCTGAAGTTGTTGCAAGAAATCAAGGAAAAGAATGCCAAGGAAGACGCAGCTCATGCAGAAGGCGGCCGTTCAGAAGTCCATTAGTTGATTTTTCTCAGTTTTCAAATAGGAATTGGTTTGTTTGTTATTTTTGATACGGGTTTTTTGTTTAAAAAATGAAACGATTTTATTAAACTTTTCAAAAGCTAACATGCCCTAAAGGTCAAAAATTCACAGGAAGTGCATTCTGGGATTCAAATTCACCGAGTTACATGTGAGTCACATCATTCTCGGTGATGCTAAAGATCTTTGGGCGAGGGATTTCAATGATTCGTTCAGTGAACTGGGTGAAGTGATGGGAAAAGTGGTGCTCGACACCGGGAGCGATCTTCTTGACGAAATCGACGGTTGGGGAATCATGGTAGCCAGCGAAGCGGACGCTTTCATACTTCTGCGGGTCACGGATGGCTTGGAAGGCCGATGTGAACAGAGCAACGGCAATGGGTTCCGATTCGGCGTAGAAGGGGCCAGTGTAGAGTAACTTGGTTTCGGGGAGGGTCCTGATGAGGCAGACTCCGAGGATTTTGGATTCGTCGGGGGTGGTGGCGATCTGTAAAGCTTTTTTAAACGTTGAATGTTGGAAATAGTCATACCCGATAATAGGAATCCGGCTGGGTACAATACAGCTTCATAAACTTGTCCCTCTGGGTTTCCTTGACCAACTCTCGATCATAGGCCAGAATCTTGTCCCAATCGGCTTCCGTGGCTTCTTTAACGATAAAGTCAGGGCTTTCAACAGCGCTCAACTTGAGATCTTTCGTAGCGACTTCGACGTCGACCATGTTTTTCTCGGGCTGAAGGACAAAGCCGAACTTTTTGCGGTAGCGTTCTGCCATCGAGGGCACTGAAATTGACGGATAACATAAACTCTATCATTGATTAATGAAAACCCACTTGCAATGAGCCCCTTATTAGGGAACCCAGTATCCTTCTCCATGACCTTCTTGCTCAACTCGATCCCGATTCCGGCACCACGGTAAGCCGGATCGACCATAACCATGCCGATGAACGTCATCAACGGCGATCCATCGAGTTTGCGGTAGTTGGCTGCTGTCGCGGATCCGATGGCTACATCCTTATCAATGTCAATCGCCACCCACAGACTGAAGTCGTCTTGGCCGAAGCCCTGGATCCAGATATCGTAATCGCTGGGAGTGTTGAACCAGCTTTCGTTGTGGATGGCGAGTTCGCGAATACGCGGCCAGTAATGGGGCTCGGAGGGGTTACGGACGATCTTGAAGTTGACTTTTGGGGCCGTCATTGCTAAATGGCTGCTATTGCACGAGTTACCCTAAATTTTTGTTTTTAAGCTGTTTTTCATGAACTGAAGCAAATAATAAGTTGAATCAAACAGTTTAAACCGCCTTCATAATCTCGATTGGGTATTCAATTGATAATTATTGACTTTTATACGCAATACAGTTTAGTAACAAAATGAAAAATGGATAAATTACAGTCTTCAGGCTTGTCCAAACTTGATACAGATAGTCTTCTTCTCACTGTAAAAGTCCAGTGAATCTCCAGCCGTTCCATCCCGGCCGCTTCCAGATTCCTTGGTTCCACCAAATGGCATCCGTAGGTCGCGCACCATCCAACAATTGGCCCAAACAGTGCCAACCTTCAGGGCTCGGGCGACTGTTGTGACTTCATCGATGTTTTGGGACAAGATGCTGGCGGATAGACCATAATTTCCGGAATTGGCCTTTCTGATCACTTCCTAAAACAGATATTACATAAAGTTACCGTCTGAAAGTCAAATGTAACAAACCTCAGTCGTTTTGAACGGCGAAACAACAACAAACGGTCCAAAAATTTCTTCCGTCAAAAGTTTACTGTCATCGGCAACGTTGGAAACAACAGTCGGAGCAAAAAAGTAGCCCTGAAAATACCAAAACGTAAAAAAAACAAATTTAAATTAGCCGAAAGGCGGTACCTTTTGAAGTTCCGGAAGTTGGACAGGGCCTCCGCAGTGAACGACGGCGTTTTTGGTCGATTTTGCGAGTTTGAAGTATGAATTGACCTGGAATTTTGGTGGTTTTTGACGTTCTGATTGTTACAATTGGAAAATAAGTCTACCTTTTCAAAATGCGGTTGCGAAATGAGAGCTCCAACACGGCTTTTGGCATCCTTCGGGTCTCCGACTTGCCATTTCCGCGTTTCCCGGACAAATTGATCCAAAAAGGTGTCATAAATATCGGCATGAACGTAAAGCCGTTCAGTACAAAGACAAATTTCGCCCTGATTGGCGAAGCATGACCGTGCCAATGTCGCCACCGTATCTGGAATGTCCACAGATGGAAAGACGACGGCCGCATTCTTGCCACCCATTTCCAACGATACTTTCTTGTTCGTAGTGGCTGCAGCGATGGCAATCTGCTTCCCGACAGCCGTGGAGCCCGTGAATGATACGAGTTTGACGGCAGGGCTTTTGACGAGGTAGTCACCGACGGTTTGGCCGCGGCCGAAGATGAAGTTGACGACACCTGGCGGGGCTCCGGCTTCTTTGAAGGCTACAGCCAAAACTGATGCTGTGACGGAAGTCATTTCAGAAGGCTTTGCGATGACTGTATTGCCACAGGCGAGGGCAGGGGCCAATTTGAAGGAGAGGAGGTAGAGGGGCAGATTCCAAGGACAGATGAGGACGGCAGGGCCAACGGCATCATGAGTGACGATGTTGAGGGCGGAGATGGGTTCGGATTGAATGGTCGAAGTGCTCGTGTGGTTCAGGATGCTGGTGCCGAAGGCACGGAAGTTGTGGAGGCAGCGAGGAATGTCGACTTCTCTGAAACAAAGCACGATAACAGTTTCGGTGCAAAAACGCTTTTTGAAAAGCGCTTCAGTAACAACCGGCCTCATATTGTAGATCTGATAAATATGACAAAAAGTCTAAATGCTCAAGTCAGTTTTGTAAATTTCTTGAAAAAAAAAACAAGTTTTCGACAAGGCTACCACGTTCTTTTTGGTGCAAGTATCCATGACAACAAAGTAGAAAACTTGTGTTTTTGAGACATGTACAAAACTGACTCGATTACTTAGACTTGTGGCCATATTGATTAAATCTACAATAAGAATGTGACTTTTGACAGCCGTTTTTTTAAGTTTAAAAGTACAAAACTCACTTTGCTGTCGTAATGGTCTTCCCCTGATCCTTCGATTCCAAAACAGCCAACTTATAACTTAACGGCTCCAAAATATCGGCCACCTTATTCAACAATGCCGCCCTCACCGTGACCGAAGTCGCTGACCAAGCCGGAAACGCTTCCACCGCGGCCGAAATCGCCTTTTCCGCGTCACTCACCGTCGAATCGGCAATCTTCGCCCACGGCAATCCCAGTGCCGGATCCTCCGAGAAGAGGTAGTCATTCTCATCCGGTGAGTGGAACTCATTCCCATAAAAGTTGCCCACATCCGGCAGGGTTCCATCGCCGCTGGCAGCCGCAATCAAATAATCAACGTATTCAGCTGTCGTCATTTTGAAACACTAATCAAAACCCCATCAAACTATGCATTACATAGGCAATGCGCGGTCTCAAAGACCAATCAATAGATCAAAATCGGTCATTGATTCTCTTCCGACGGTGACGCCCCTTTGACCTTGTGTACCCACTTTATACGCCAACAGTGCACCCTGATGAGACCCAGTTACGACAAAGAGTTTATGAGAATAATGTCAACGCATCAAATAGGGACGACATCCAAACACGCCACACATAATGTCACAAAATTCATCAAAAAACAGAAGAAAGAGATCACTTTACAAATTTTTGATATTGGAAACAGTTTGGATTGTTTCGAAATCGATTTTCAGGTTTTCAAAGGACTTGGAATAAATACAGTTACAAAAGGGGGTCAGACAAATAGTAAAATTTCAAAGATGTGGGCGTTTTTTTGCTGGAGTAAAGAATTAAACTTAAAACGTACAGATGGGTTATCGAGCGGTTGAGATGGGCTCAATTTGACGGTTTACGTGTCGGATGTCCAGACCTTGATGAGGTTGTCGTGCTCCAGGCCAGCGGAAGCGATCATGTTCTGGGTTGGGTTGCAGTCGGTCGCGATTACGGTATCTGGAAGTCGATTTTGATGAGTTTGTGGCTTCAAAAAGGAAAGCTTACCATTATGTCCCTCTAATACTTGGACCTTTTCACGCGTTTGCAGGTTCCAAATGTAGATTTTCTTATCCTCAGAACCACTGACGATCCATTTTCCGCCGGTAACGGAGAAGTTGGCAAAGATGCAATACTTTTCGTTCTTGTGGCCTTCATAGGTCTTCAGACACTTGCCCTTGGTGAAGTCCCAGAGTTTCAGCTTGCTGTCAAGCGTCGCGGAGAGGATGTACTTGCCGTTGGGGGAGAAACGGACGAAGGAGACGGGCGGGTTGTCTTCGTCTGAAACTTGTGAGGTTTGTAATTTCCAAAATGTAAAAAAAACCCGAAAAACCTACCAACAAGGGTCTTGATGCATTGCCCATTGGCGGTATCCCAAATCCGGACCAGTCCATCATAACTGCTCGAACAAATGAGCGTTCCGTCACGGTTGAAGCCGACGGCGCTGACGGGGTCCGCGTGAGCCGGAAGCGTCTTGATGCAATTGCCCGTGCGGACATCCCAGACGCGAACGGTTTCATCGAAGGAGCCGGAAGCGATGAGAGACCCCTGTGGGTTGAAGGAGCAGCAAAAGACGTAATTGGAGTGGCCGCGGAAGGTTTTGGAGCATTTTCCCTGGAATCGTTATATAAAATCATCCAAAAATTGGTGTAATGGATATAAACCAACCGCAACAACATCGAAAATCTTCAAACTCTTATCGTCAGAGCAAGTCCCGATGAATTGGTTATCGTTGCTCCAGGTTAGGTCGGAAATGCCGAGCTTATGGCCGCCGATCGTCTTTTCACACTTGCCATCGGTGGGGCTCCAAAGACGAACGGTCTTATCAGCAGACCCCGTGGCGAGGATACGGCCATCGGGCGAGAACTTGAGGCAGGATATGGATTTGGAGTGACCACTCATCGTGAGGCGGCATTGGTAGTTTGGGGGTGGAAACTAAAGTGGGATGCGATGAAAAAGTCAATAAAGCCTATAAAAAGTGCCAAAAAAACTCACGGTGCTATCAACCGGATGCGCACTCTCGCTCGGTCTCGCTTGCTGTTGCTGGGTTTCCATCTTGGAAGGCTTTCCGGATTCAACTTTGGCGTGGAAGCGGGGTCGCGTTGTCGTCGAAACTGAAACGTCTTTCTCGAAAGTCGACCCGCGACTGCAGTGAAACGCGTTTTCCCGGTTGGCACTCGACACACAACTCCAACCAAACTAGGTGGTCGTCTTCCAAACAAGACCGCACTTTGCGTGCATGTTGCCCTTTCACAGCCTGCTGACACCCAGCTTCCGCCAACCCCACGTCACCCGTCAAGCATGACGTCAGTCTATCCATCGCCCCTGAATCCGCCATGCAATAATGATCGTGAACGCGTTGATTACGGCTCGGCGAAAGCCTACGCCGATGAAGTCCGGGAATGGGTCGAACTCACGCAGACATGGATGATGGAACAGCAACGAGCATTGCTCGCGGCGCTGCCACCCTTGCCCATAGCTCCGCCGAACTTCGTGACCCAAGTCCCGCAACCTGGACAACCTAATGGGTTCCATCGGTTTCTGCTGCTTATCAATAGAGGGAATCGTGCCAATGCACCGCAAATCGAGACCGTCATCACACAACAACATCAAATTCCGAGTTTTGCTCGACGAGCCGCGGCAGAGTTGCTGGATTTCTTGATTTTGTTTTTCTTCAAAATGATTTTTGTCTGCTTTCTGGTGGAGTTTGAACTTGTGTGAGTCTATTTTGATGGAAAAATATATATAAATATTGCCTTTTCAGTGATCTAGAGCAGTACATAAACATTCTCAACAACGATGTCGATTTGAATTCGCTAATTGACTTGACTCAAGGCTTGTTCCATGTTGAACTCGTTGCGAAAGTTGTTTGTGGCATTGTTGAGGTAGGACATTCCATTTTTGACATTTTTGAAGACTTTTTATATATACATTTCCAGGCCTATGCAATTTCCTTCGGTCTCGGCGGCTACCCACCCGGTTGCACCCCCGGCAAGTTCCTCATGAAGCTCCAAGTCATCACTTGCCTTAGAATAGCCCCAGTAGCCGGTTCCCGAGACATTGTGACTGTTTCGCGGACGCCTTCAGTGCCGTTTGGCAGGTTTGTTTGACTTTTCGACACTTGAGCTCCACTTAAATCGACTTCCTGCGTCAATCATACAAAAACCAATCAACTTTCAGTTCCGTCCTCCGTGCCATCATCAAGAACAGCGTGTTCAACGTGCTGTTCCCGCTGAACATGCTCCTCTACTTCTTCTCCTACAATCGCGCCGTCTACGACATTGTAGCGCGGACTGTGGTCGTCAGTCTCTAAGTGAAGCAGTCAACTTTTAATCATCGAAGCTGGGTCATTTTTATTTATACGTATATATTTACAAAGCGTCCTGTACAGTTTTAATGCAATAGTCGACGCTAGAATGTGCCTTTAGGCTAAATAAACATTATAATTATTAAAGTTGACAATTGGCCTCGCTTATGATTGCGCATTTTCCTTAATGTATTGCCGCTTTTTGAAGGATTCCCGAGCAATGTTACGTTGCAGTTGACCCATGCGTTCATGGATGTTCTGAAGACGGACAGTGGTTTCATTGATTCGTTTACGGCTATCATCCATCTTTCGGACGTATTTTTCGAGATCGTACGGCATGGGTTGCTCGTCGGAGATCTTTTTGAGGACTGGAAAGAGGGTTTTTATATATAATTTTCAATATTTTCCAAATTTTGAGTTTGCAAATTTGTCAAATGTAGTTCAACTTACATTGCGACAACTCCTCCATCTGCGTCATCAGATTCAGTTGACTCTTGCGCGTGTCCTTCACCTGTTCATCGAGTTTCGTGACGGCCGGTCGAACGGCGTCCATGATCGCTAAAAATAGATGGTCACATCCATTCCCGTCCTGTCTAATTAGGATTGTTGTTTCGAAAACAATGCCTACGCTAGATAGTTATCTATCTCTGCCCATTATCTGCGCGTCAAAGATTAAAAACATCGCCCTCAGAGACTTACCTTCAGTCATGTCGTTACCGCCTCCGATGGGCGTCTCAGACGGCGATTCCGCTCCGCCCGCGATGGCTGACATCTGGATTGACATGGTGTGGGAGGGGGCAAAGTACAAAGATGGCTTCGATCGTTCTTTTTCGACGACTTCTGTCAAACCGAGCAAAATCGTTATTCGTAACTTTTTCCATTGTTTGTGTTTTCGTTATAAGAGCTCCCCAGCCCGCACGCACCCGCGCACGCGCTCAAACATTGCCACCCACCAAGCAGAAAAAAGTAGCGAAAGCCAGCGGAAATTGACCAAATTTGGTCAAGTGCCGCCATCCGAGAGCCTCAGAAGTGTGGGAACGAGTTGTTTGCCGTACTTACGTATTCGGCGAGAGTAGAAAATGCATTGGACACGCTCTAATTGGCACCCTTTGTGATTAATGACATGTCTCGACGCGAATTTCAAAGATTAAATTCCCCTTTTTCGTGCTAAAACCGATACCTGTTGAGCTCTCATGACTTCCCGAGTTTCAAAAACATGCAGCCCGTTGGCTTCTTGCCGACTCTCGTGAGCATTGTATCCATTGATTGCTGACGACGCCCCCATTGGGGAAAAACGCCGCGAGGAAGCAAGAAAAAAGTGTAGCCTTGTTCGGGGATGCTAACGGCATATGCCACTGGGCCGTCTTCAGTTTCCTAGGGCATTGCTTTCTTCCAAGTTTTCTATTCCTTAGGCATTTTGTCTGCGTGTTGCTTTCTTTTTTGGTCTTTGTGCGGAAGTAATTTGTTTGACTGTCAATTCCGAAGGCTGACCCCCAATAAACTTCCAGATTAGCCTAACCCTCTCAAAACCGCAAATTCTGGAATCCACCTGACCATCCCAGAGGGGCCAATCACACCTTCACCGTCTACGGCCATGTCCGACGAGGACGAAACCGCCGTGACCTTCGCCGTCCGAGTCGCTGACATCCATGCGTGGGAGTTTGTCTTCGTGGTCGGTGACCATGTCCAGCTCGGAAATTGGAATCCGGATCAGGCCCTAGAACTAGTCTACAGTGAAAAAGAGTGAGGTTTAGTTTACTTTTTATTCGTTTTTAACGTTTGTGTCCCCCTTTTTACTGGAATTCCGTCTATTTGTTCACTTTTTTCAGCAATGTCTGGATGAACCGCTTAACCCTGACCGTCGAGCAAGCAAGGCACCCACTCCGTTATCGCTACTTCATCGGCTACTATCTGCAGGCCAGTTCCGATGCAACCAGCAAAGTCCGAGTCATTTCGCGGTGGGAGTCGCAGTTTTTGCCCCGGCATTTTATGTGTGCCATTGACAAGTATCTCGGGGGAACCGATGAATTTGGGCACTACAGTGAGTTTTTGAAAGTCCTTATCGCTTTTCCATCCGTTTTTCGCCGGTTTTTGAAAAGTCCCCAATTTTGGTCCCAACACGAAAGTTACACTTAGTCTTTTTTACGCTCCGTTATGTCGTTTTGAGATGCATTTTTTGTGAATTATGGTCTGCCGTATTGTTTTTATGTTTTTTTTTACAAAAAAATTCGACTTTGGTCTCACCACGAAAACTCAAAATGACCTTTTTTCAGATGGCAAGAATAAGGTTTCCGCCGGCTGGCTGCACCAACCCAAACAATGCCAAATCTATCTCCGCCTCCATGGAGCATCCCTCAAATTCTTCAAAGAACGCTACAGCCAGCGGCCGTATTTCATCAAGATTGTTTCGTTCGATTTGCGACGGAAGGAGGTTGGTCTTTTGAGCCCTGTAATTGGAAGCTTGATGCATCTGTGCACCCTTTTTGTAAAAACGACGCAATTTATGTCGCACTACACTCTGAACTATGCTTTTTGTGATCTCACTGAACACAATAACTGTGTCCACGTTACATTCACGGGGGCAGGAGCAGGGGGCTTGACGCAATAACGCAACTCACGTCAGACACCGCTTACATTGCAGGAGATAACATACGACACTGACCACACTAACCGTCGGGTTCTCTGGCGTTGTCCGTCGCTCTATCGAGCATCTGTCTGTTTTTAACCCCTGTGTTTTTTGTTCTGTTTTATTTTCTTTCCTGCAGATTGGGACGAGTCTGGATGATGACCCGGATGACAGCCTTGACGGGTCGGGAATTCCGCCATTGCCGAGTTTCTCGCATACTGAGGTTTCTGTAAGTTCAATTTGTCTAATAAACGCAGTGTTAATGAAAGTTTTGCAGGACCACTATGCCGAAAACCCCCACTTCCACGCTCAAACCGCCCATGGCCGCGAATTTCAGAACGAGAACTCTTACGTCGTGTTCAGAACGACTTCCGTCGCCGTGGATTACCTCGCTTTTCGCATTGAATTCTACGTAGACCACTCCAGAACCACCAAAAAAGACGTCGAACCATCCATCGACCTCCAACCACGGACCCATCGTGATGCTCCGGATCGTCTTCGAAGCTCCAAATCGTCCTCTGGCCATCTTCAGAAGACCGGAATCGAGCGGATTGCCATTGCCTACTGTATGCCGACCGGGATGAGCGATACTTTTGGCCAGATTTCTGTCCCGATTCTCGCCAAGAATCAACAGCCAATCGGAATGGTCAACATTGACTATTTGATCGTCAGATCCATGCAGAATCCCGTCCCGATGTCGATGGAAGTGTCCTTTGCGCGGCACTGGAAGAAGCGTGCCCCATTGGAAGTCGGCCATCGCGGCATGGGCAATTCCTACACGAAGTTCAGCGCTGTTCGCGAAAACACACTCGATTCATTGAATAAGGCAGCGCGGAATGGCGCTGATTTTGTCGAATTTGATGTCCAGTTGACCAAGGACCAGAAAGTCGTCATCTTCCATGACTTCCATGTCCTTGTTTCGGTAGCTCGACGGACAATGAGGGACACCAGACTGCCAAAGGCTGACAGTGTCGAGTTTCATGAGCTGGCTTTGAAGGATTTGAAGCTGAAACAGTTGCAGCTGCTTCATGTAAGTCGAATTTAGCAAATTACAGTAACATACAGTAACTTTTTTCCAGCTCGACCACCACAAAGCCCCCGAAAACCAAGACAAGCTCAAAGTCACCGGCGCCCTGACCGAAACTGAAGAAAACCACCCCTTCCCGACCCTCATTGAAGCCCTGAAGCATGTCGATGGCGATACTGGATTCAACATTGAAATCAAGTACCCCATGAAGATGAAAGACGGCAGCCACGAGTGTGAAAACTACTTTGAGCGCAATCTTTTCATTGATACCATTTTGGAGGACGTTTTCAAGTTCGCAGGGAATCGGCGAATCGTTTTTTCTAGCTTTGATCCGGATGTTTGCACAATGTAAGCTTGTTTCACACTTTGTCGCCTGAGGGGATGAACACTTTCGGCACACAATGCCAAGGCACACTTCCTTCATCCACGCTTTTCAGGATCGCGATGAAGCAGCCACGCTATCCCGTGTTGTTCTTATCTGTCGGCGTCACAACCCGCTATGTACCGTTTCTCGATCAGCGGAGCTGCACCAGCGAGATGGCGGTCAACTACGCGACAAGTCAAAACATTTTGGTGGGTGTTTTGGGTTGTTGTTTTTGTTTTTTGTTATCGTTGCGGTTGTTTTTATATATTTTATCGAATACATTTCTCTTCAGGGCGTCAACTTCCACTCGGAAGACCTTCTCCGTGACCCGTCCCATGTCCGGAAAGCGCGTGAACGTGGATTGGTCAGTTTCGTTTGGGGCGATGATCTCGATGATCCGAACAACATCCAAGCTATGCGTAATTTGAATCTGGATGGCATCATCTATGATCGGTGAGTAGTTTTGGCTGTTCTAGTTGGTTTTCGATGTTAAAAAATATATCGATTTCAGAATCGGAGCCGACCAAGCCCGCCGAAACGTCTTCACCGTCGAACGCACCGCGAAAGCGTCCCTTTTCGGGTCATCGCCGGCGCCATCCCGATCCGGCTCCTTGGATCGTTCGACTTCCCGATTGAGCAATCATGATTCCATTCCATTAGCCTTATCCCAGCTTGATCTTGCTGGTTCGACTCCATCGCCGACGACTTCGACCCATAATGGCACCACGACCAGTACGCCGTCAACAGTGCCTGTAGTGTTCGTCCAGAAGGACAAAGAAGACAGTTCATCTTCCTCTGATTAATTGATAGCCAATTTTGACAACCATAGCAAATAACTAATACTTTATTGTGCCAATAATCATGCCTTTGCGATTTGTATTTTTATGAATTTCACTTAAATTTATACTTTTTGGGTAATTTTGATGTAAATAGTTGACTTTTAAAAGTAAATTTGTGTTTTTTTGGTTGTTGCGTCAGTGGTAGCTTTGCCGTGATTTTATTATTTTTAAAGTTCAACGCTTTCGTCTTACATTTGTTACGGTAGCCGACTTACAGTACCCGTCCACGAAGATGCTCCACTTTCGTCGTGGCCTCACAACAGCGGCCAATTCGCTGCCATCGATCGCCGAAGTCCGTTCCGCGTTGATGCAACATGTGAGTGCCTTTGATCACAGCGTCTCCTATGACCCGAATCGTAGCCATCCGGTTTCGAATTCCCGAACTGCGTGTACGATTCCATTGGGCTCGAATCCGAAGACCCAGCTTCGCTACAAGAATGCCAGCGGGTACAATCGGGCGCGGTTTGGTGTCCTTTTGGAGGATTTGGATACATTCGCGGTGTGGTGCGCGTTTCGGCATAACCAGGAGCCTGGCGTGCCGATGGGGACTCCGGCGCATCATCCGATGCTCATTGTGACCGCTTGTGTTGATCGGATTGGTAAAGGCTTGAATATAGTCAGAATGGTGTTGAAAAGGTGTTTTTAGAGATGCAAAACAAGACCGTCCGCTCTGATCTCGACATTCTGATGTCTGGCCACGTTTCATGGGTGGGCCGATCATCCCTCGAGGCTACGATGACCCTGACACAGCGTTACGGTGACGATGATGTTCGGTAAGCTCATCCATTTTCGCCATTTTCACCAACCACAATCCTTCCAGTGACCTCCTGACAGCCCGTTTCGTCATGGTCTCCCAAGACCCCAACACTGGCAAATCGACCCAAAACACGCCCTTGAAGCTCGAATCATCCGAAGACATCGCAACCTTTGAGCGTGGAGAGATCGCGAAAAACTCAAGAATCGCAAGAGAACGCAATTCGCTGCTGCGTACAGTGCCCACGGAAGAGGAGCGAAATGTTCTTCATGAGATGTTTTTGAAGACGATCAATGAAAAGTATCGATTTTCCGCTTTGGAGGCATACAGTAATGATCAATCTTTCAGGAAACACAGCTTTGCTCGTATCCTTCCGGCAGGCCATGTCTGGATGCCGAATGCCAAGCTGAAGAACAGTATTATCTGCTTCCCGGAGGACCAGAATCTGTACGGAAAGATCTTCGGTGGCTATCTGATGCGTGTGGCCTTTGAAACTGCTTGGGCTAATGCGGCTGCTTTTTCGTGAGTTTTTGGTTTTTGTACTCGATGTCTTGTTTGTTGCATTTTTGGGTTACTTGAAGTTCGAACATTGCGTTAGAAGAACGTTTTTGTATTAAAAAAGTAATTTCGTTGTTCCTTTGAACCTACTAATAATGATATCTCATTCACACAATCCTTTGTTTGTGCAATGTACTCCATTTGCACACACCTGCGATCACTTTGGTGCAAATGAGCTTTGACGGTTCCATGGCAGTGTGTGCAAATGACGCTCCATCTTTATTTAAAGAACTTTGTAAAAACCATTTTTACATAATTTTGCTTACTTTTTGAACAAATTCGTCTTGTTTGTACAGCGTATCCTCTTAGCCAGTATCCGTACATAACGTTTCCTTCCTAATTACTGTACCATTTTCAGCCACTGCCGTCCTCACATTGTTGAAGTCGACAACATCATGTTCCGTAAATCCGTCGAAGTTGGCTCGCTCTTACTTTTGAATAGCCAGGCAAGTTTAATTTCATTCTAAAAGTTATGCAAACGTTGCCCTCTTTCAAATTTGCATAAGTTTCTCCGTCTTTGTACTGCCACGTCTATTCCCACGATGTTTCCCTACAATAGACAGTCTGCCTCGCCCATTTCTTCATTCACGCGTCTGCGTAGTGTAGTCGGTGCCCGCCTCGCGTGAATCCTCTCCATTGACTGTATCGCCCCGCCTCGCTTGCCATGGTTGCCCCCAAACTGGTAGATCGTTTCGATGTCGAAAGTGCCACGGCCCAAATCACGGCCCTACGACCGGTAGCCACTGCCCTTGCCTGTGGCTATGTTGCGATGGTGACGCTTGGCGCCAAGCCCATGTCACGTCTCATCACGAATCGGGTGTTACTGAAGGATATTGCGCTGGTTTGGAACACGTTAAACGCGTTATTCAGCATGTACATGACGTATTTGCTGGTTCCGGGGGGTATTCGCGTCATGTTCCGACACGGTAGGGTTTTTTTGGTCTTTTTCGGGGTGGTAGGCTTGCTTTTAAGGCTTCGTTGGACTCGTCTGTTATGAAGAAAACTTCCTGAGTGATCCGTACACTGGTTTCGGCATGTATCTGTTCGTTCTTTCCAAGCTCTGGGAACTCGGGGACACCGTTTTGCTCCTGCTCCGAGGTCGACCCGTCCTCTTCCTCCATGGGTTCCATCACACTATCGTTTTGATCCAAGGCTTCTATACTTATCCTCATTGTGGTTAGTCTTGCTTATCACCTCTAACCACTTCCAATCTATCCCATCCAGGTTCATTCGGCCGCGGTGGCGCCACGATGAATGCCGCCGTCCACTCCATCATGTACTCCTACTTCGCCGCCGCCAGCGTCTTCAACGGCATCCGTCACTTTGCCAAGGTCGTCACCATCATCCAGTTGATACAGTTCGTCGTCGGCTGTTACGGTATCATCGTCGCGTTTACCCGTGTCTGGAGCGGTCAACGTTGCGATACTGATGCGACCTGGATGTACTTCCATCTGTTTGTCTATGCTTCCTTCCTGGCCCTGTTTTTCCACTTTTTCATCGTAACCTTCAACAAGAAGCGTGCCCTGTCAGCGGAAACATCCTCGAAATCGAAGGGATCATCGGAACAGACCAAAAGCGGGTCCGGCGAAAAGGCTATCAAGGGTGGCTCCGGCGAGAAGGCAAATGCCAAGGGCAGCGAGCAGTCGAAGTCAATCGGCGCCGGATCCAAGGCTCAAAACAAAGGAAATTGCGTGCACCGTCGTCAGAAGGTCGCCGCAAACAAGAAAAAATGATGATCTTCCATTCGTGTTTTTTCGTTTTATAATAATTGGACTTTAGCTACTAACATAATAATCTCTTTTTTTATTTTGTTTTTTATAAACTTATTTTTTTGAAATTGTGTCTTTTCCTTTGACTTTCTCGATTAAGTTAGGTTTTGAATACTTCAATTTGCCATTTCAGGTGTGCTACAGTAACTCCAACATTATGCAAGTCAGTGTCGATGCCCACACACTCGACTTGGCCACAGGCAACGCTGAGTTGACGAACACTTTCCAATTTACATTTGGAATTGACTCCGGAACGGTCCCAACTGTCGTCCCGAGATCGTATGAAGGTTTGTTGTCTTACTTTTTACATAATGTTGATAAATTTTGTTATTTCAGACGGTATTCTGTATCTCAATGGCCGCCGTCACGCTCTCAACTTGTAATAACTCCATTATCTGATTTCTTTTATAGGTGAACGAGTAAATTAATCTTTGTAATTTGTCTTAAAATTGTATTTGAATGAAACTTTTATGAAACTTTGATTTATTAATAACTAACAATTAAGATTCATCGACATTGTCATCGATAAATTCGTCATCAGATAAATCGACGTCAATTTTGTAATTCATGTATAATTCAATTTTTGCGTCATCTTGAGTGATTGCCATCAGCTTGCCGGGATAGTGATCACCAACCTCAACCGTTTTAAAAAAAGTTCCAATCAATGAGTTCCAAGTCTTACAAGCGGTATCGAACCAAATTTTAACACAGTTTCGGTCGGAAAACAGAATACTGAAAAATTATTTCATTAAAATCAATGTTGTGACAAAAAGGTACAACATACTCTTTAACTTTATAATTACTCAGTCTTTTTAAGAATGTTTCCATGTCCTCTTCTGGTAGATGCATAATGCCGGACGTATTTAGATTAGTTACGCCGGCGTGGAGAAAGGTAATTACTTGTTTCCAATCGTACTCATCGGCAAGGAAAACGAAATGGTACACCTGTTCTTCCATTTTGGCAAGCAATGCCTCAGGACAAATGTCAGAACCCATGTACACGTAGATAATAGAATATGGCTTGACGACCGCCTGATTCATGTAATCAGAATACCGCACGAGTTTGTCATCCCACGGTTCAACATTATCAGTGATAATGGAAAGAATTTGGACAATATCACCTCGGAAATGAGACAATGACGTAATCTTGTCGCTATTTTTACGCAAAGTGTATAAGTCTTTCAGCGGCATAATGTCAATGAAGTTTCGGAGCATCGGGAGGGATAAGCTGAGGAGGTTGAAAGGAACGAGGGTCGACATAGGTTGCACTGTATGATTGGTCAGTTCTGTTCAATAAGTTCTACAAAAGAGAAATGAGAAACTATAGCAAGCAATACGATAACGCAGAGTAAAGAATCAATGCTCTTCCGCCTATTTCTTGGCAAGACGCCTTTCTTTATAAATTCTTCCTTCAAACATCAGCAAAAAAGTCATTTTTATTTAAATTGACTTAAAATAAGGCATTTTCAACAAAACAAAACAAAGTCAACGGCACTTGCGAAAGTTTGTGATTTGGTCAGTTTTTTTCCTAAAAAATTAGGGACCGGCAGGTAAAAATAAATGTCGACCAATTCGGCTGCAATCGGTCTTAATCAACGCTAAATCACCGTAGATTTTGATTGGAAAAAGAATTGGAATTTTAAAAAAATCATAAAGGGCCGAAAATGCCGAGGAAAGAGCGCAAAAATCCGAAAACTTTTTCCAGGGGGACTCGCGTTTCGTTTCCGACGACTCCCCGTTGTCAGAGGGTACGTTTTGCCAAGCCCCTCGCAGCACGCGTTTTCTCCATTGACGCGATACTTTTTACTAACGCAACCAATGCATTTGCACAGGCGCGCGAACCAATCCGTGACATTAGCGCTGCTTGTTTCAATATTAATGTTGACAATTTACATGCCATAACCGTGAAAATGTGGTTTTTACAGTGCAAAATAAACATCAATGGCCTTTGTAGCGCTGTTTCACAAGTAGTAAACCTCTTTTTGATACAAAAATAGTTTTTGAAAAG
>KB455497.1:29862-43876 GCA_000341325.1 Panagrellus redivivus | reverse complement strand
TAATGAAAAATGGCTGAGATAGAACAAAAAGGGAAAATTTCACTACTCATACCTAATATTTTTAAACATTGTTGTAGTATAATTTATTTACATTTTCAAAACTCAAGACATACTAAATAGTAAATTAGCGTACACAAAAAACAATTTAGTTTAACAGTTAAAAACTACGAGCAAAGACCACACGATTTGGCACATGTTTCACGAATTTTCTCGAAGAAAGTGTTCGTGCAGAAACCGTTGGGAACCCAAACCTTGCATCGGTCGTCGGCGTCAATGCATTCGTTACAGAAGTTGCAGGTCTTCCGGCAATAGACGTACAACAGGGGTTTCCACTGAGACATTTTGCATTGACCTGCAGCTTCATGGGTACTGCAGTCAATCTCGTCTTCACATTTCACTAAAAGCGATAATTAGTGTGACAAGGCTTATAAAAAGTATAAAACTTACGCAAATGTGGTACGGTAGTCGTCTTCGCCGGAACTGTCGTTGGTACTACCGTGGTGGCATTCTCATTAGGTTCTTCAGTCGTGTTGCTCCCAACCAGCAATTCCCAATCGTCTTCAACAATGTCGCCACTGGCATCCGCGAAGTCGATGGCATAAACGGTGGTTCCAACAAGCAAGAAACACACGAAAAACGCAAATTTAACCATGACTACAAAAGCTAGGAGTGTCGAAGACTGATGCGAAGAAGCGTTGGATCATGCTTTTTATACCCTTCGAATGCCATTCATTTATTTGGTCACTTATCAGATCGCGACGTTCGTAGAATTGCTATAGAACAGTTCCAATCGGCTTATCACAGTTCTAAATTCAGAATAAAGTTAGAAATGAAAAGGATTAGCAACAGACAGAACAACTCGATCGTACCTGAAGTGGAGGCGTTCATCGTGGTGTGCCTTATCACTTATCAATGCGACTTTGGGCGGCCGCGAGGACAGTAAAAACTGAGTTGAACAAAAGGATTAGCAATTCTATTTTTTAGGACAAAGGAAACGCTGTTCCAGAAGTTTGAACAAATAACTGAACCCTGTGTTCTCAAAATCGTCTTAGGCAAAGAGTACGGTGCTAAAATCGAGTATTAAACTCTGAAGGCACTGGCAAACTTGCTGCCGCCGGTAACTGCTAATTTTAGCAGTCGAAACCATCTATATTATAGACAGGGTTGTTATAACCATCAAAGTCGGCATCGGCGCTAGTCAATATGGTGCCACAAAAGCCCCGATGCCACACTTTCAACTCGTATGACTACCTATGTAAAGTTACCACAAAAGTGTGAACATCGCGTTGTTACTAAGCCATTCAGTCTACAAATTTTATCGTACGTGACACTGATAAGAGCCATCAAACATGTATGAAGCCCATCAGCTTATTATATAGAGTAAAACTCAACAAAAACATAACAAGAGTAAGAAATGTGAAATCGCAACAACAAACAAAAAGTTTCAAAGACAAACAAAAACAAATACAGAACCCCCAAACTGACGAAGGAAGTAATAAAGCAATTTGAAAAGTTAGTTGGCTTCGACAGGCTGCGGCTTGGGATCAGTAGGGTGCTTGGTGGTGAAGGACTTGCCGTAGAGCTCGGAAAGCACTGTCGTGGCATAACTTCCAGGACGTAGGCTGAACGTCAACAGGATGGACTGATAACCAGTGCCGAGATCTGGCTCGGATTCCTGAGGAGGGTAGAAGACGAGGGGTGCGTCGAGGTCCTCGTGTTGAATGCGCTTGAAGGTCATGTCCTGGGGCATGATGACGACGGAGCGGAAGGTTTCGAACACGGAGAACGTTCTGAAAGCAAACGATTACAAAACGAGGAAGTTAAAGATAAAAACATACTTTTCAAGGTGTTTGAAGCTCTCAAACGTGAGTCCATCGGCGGCCAAGAGCTCTTTGTAGATTTCATAGACCTCCGAATTGGCTTCAGTGACGTAATGGGAGACAAGTGGGACTTCCAGGTCGATGCAATGCGCGATACCATGCTTGGCGGTGTAGCTGAAATGGAATCATGTAACTGTAACGATACAAATAATGAAAACGACTTACATTTCAACAAACTTATTGAAAATCCGGCTTTGATAGGCATGGACATACATGCTGCGAGAGGGTCTGTCGAGATCCATTAGAGCACGGTAGTGCTTGTCAGGCTGCTTTTCAAAGCGCTGAACGGCCTTGATAATCTCGAATGGACGACTATGCCAAACTCGAGTCGCCTTGCCTTCGACACCTTTGAGGGTTCCGGTGTCGCGGTACTGTGTGAGGGCGGCTTTCAGTTCAGCTGAAACAAGCAGTGTCAAAAACAGAAAATGGTTAACCAAAACTTACGATCGGACACGTTCGATGGATCCGTCATCAAGTCGACAGCTTCTTTGTACTCCTTCTTCAAAATGTGCAACCCAACGGCATCAGTGTTTCCGGAAACAGAACCGAATCGTTGAGGGCCGAAGTAGTTCAAAATGCCGTAGGTTTTGATGTATTCAAACTTGTCTTCGTCAATGTCGGCGTTTCTGAAACTCTGAAGTCAGACACCACCAAAAAATGGAACAACAAACCTCAAAATGATGTAAAACAAATTGGCAGTGTGGTCGCCAAAGTTGATCCGGTCCTCGTGGTACTCGAATTCCGAAACTGCAACATGATCCTTGACGAGTTGATCCTGGACGGCAATGAGCTTCTCAGCCGGGACACGGAAGGCACATACACGTTGGTACGTGACGGCACGACGATCCTTGCAGCCGGCGTAGTTAAACACTTTGTTGCTCACCCTGGAAAGTACAAAGTTAACAAATGTCGAAACTCATTCGTTACAAATACTCACTTGATGGCCCTGGCAATCTTATTGATGGCATAGGAATTCTCGTGATCCGACTTTTTCATCGTGAAATGCAAGAATCGACCGACGTCTTTCGGCCAGGCGAGGCGGCTGAAACGATTTGATTGTTAAAGTGGCAAAACTAAACGAAATGAACAAACATACTCATCCTTGCGTCGATTGAACGAATAAGTAATATCAATCCCGGAATCCGTGCTCACAGAATTCAACTTGTTGTCGAATTCGCCTCGAAGGTAAAGATGGACCTGTTTGCGGAGTTCTTTGTTGTTCTGATCGCCCTAGAATACAAAATTATATATAAACTATCACAAAACGTCAAACCAAAACAAACGTACAACCATGGGAATGTGAGCGGTGCCCTTCTTTTCCTCGTAAACCTTTCGAATGCCAGCCTCGACCTCTTCCGTGATAAAATCCGGCTTGGGAACTCTGTCATGTTCCTTGAATTCATGAAGCTTGGTCTCCTTGACAGGCCATTGACCACATAGCTTGTCATCGTGCTTCTCAACGACGATAAAATCTTCGAAGAAACGCTTGAAGATCACAGTTTCGACGGGGGTCTCGGTGACGACGTTTTCAATGTCGGACGGGTTCTTCTCGATGGCAGATATCTCGGGCTCGAGTTCATCGAGACGGTGATCCACTTCGGGAGTGATGGTAGCGGCTTCGGCGGCAGTGGTGGCAGCATCGATTTCGGGGGACGGCATGATTACCTGGAATTTTTGAATTTATAAGAAATCGGTAGCAAATGTGAAGATGGCGGGATATAAGTTTAAGGGCACAATGGATACGTGAAATAGAAAAGTATTTAAAAATGGAATCACGGTAAAGTTAATATTGATGAAGAAATTTGTAAAACTGTTTACTGAATTGTAAATTTATATATATTTTCGCGCCATTTACATTTGATTGCGGTTCAAACTTTGCAAACAGATGTTAAAGCTTCTCCATATTGTAGCTAATCGATTAGAAAGTAGTTTCACGTTATTTGATAAGTAGAAAGTTAATGTTAAAGCAAAATAAAGTCAGCTTTTGTCCAAAAATAGACGCGCATCAAAGTCGAAAAGCGACCCTTTTCGTAGTGGGAGTCAAACAGGGCGCACGACCGCGTGCATCGAAAGCACTTTGTCGCACCGTCTGTCGCTTCCGTTTCTCCGCCCCATTTCGACTGCCTGCAGCCATTTTTCCTGCCTTACACATTACTTCCATGTCATAACTGGTCGGCAAAGTGACAGGTGTTCTTTCATTGATGCATAGTGTTTAGTTAGGGCAGTGGATTCGTCAAAAATGAATTCCAAGCAAGTTTGCCTCAAGTAACCCACTTGCAGGTCGCAACACTTTAGCCACGTTGTCACGGTTACTTGCATGTTTTAGACAGGTTTAACTGGGTTTTTGTTCTTTTTTGGCTTCAAAAGTGATAACCAAATTGGGGTTTGTGTTATGATGCTTTTTTGTGCGAAAAAACAATTCGCTGATTCATTCGGAAGCATCATTTTGCATCCAAAATTTCGAACCCCCTTCCGATCACGCTATTCTTTGAGCTGGCAAAAACTATACGAAAAGCGTGATAAGTTTAGATTTGCCACGCATCCGTTCAAAAACATCGTGTTTTCCCATTCTATCGCTGTGTAAAATCTCGCTAAAACCACATTTATCCGTCCAGAGGCACAGCCCGAAAATCACCTCATCCATTGTCACGCCACCATTTTGCCTTGAAGGTGCATTTTTGTTTGTTCATTGTTTTTTTTCCCTCCCGCTTCGCCCTCCGATACTCGCCTCGCGCATTGACGCTCGAGAGGATCGCCCATTTCCGAGACGGCTTTGTAGCGAGTTTATTGCCACTCGCAAAAAGTGCATTTACAACGTGGAACGCTAACGAAGCAAAGCAACCCTTCGAAACGAAAAAATCAAGCGCAGGGGTCAGTTTTGTGACCGAAGATTCGCGAACGTTCACTTTTTCGGTCGTTTGAAAAATGTTGCAATGTCAGTGTCGGTGTGCGTGTCTGTCAATCGGAATGGCTTGGGCTGGCTGACAGTCGGTACAGTGCCAAATGGCTCGAGGGCATTTTCCTCGCGGCTAGGTTCGTGTTTGTTTTGGCAATTTCGATCCCCTTTGAAACGGACCGATATGCCGCAAGGCGCGCGGGCGCGAGTCGGCTGCCTCCAAGCGTTTTGCTGCTGCGTTTTCGTTGCAGTTTGGGCTGCGCTCGCTCGCTCGCCAGTGTCCAACACGACCGACCGACCTGCTAGTCGGCTCTCCGCCTGCTTTGCTTTGCATGCTTACAAAAGTGGACCAAATTCCCCTTCCTTTTTGCAATCTACCCCTTTTTGATGCCCTTTCAACTTTCATTATGTTTCACTTTTTGATAACATCCACCCTGAGGGCATAAATTTCACAACCCACCCTCCATAATCCACGTCATTTACGCGTCTGTCTACTTTTCGCGTTCCACTTACGTCAGCATAACCCTCTCTTTTGAACCTCACTCCCCTCTGCCTTTAACATTGTTTACCTCTGCGTTTTTAAGGGCGGGCTATCACTGCAACACTTTGTGCGAGCCGGGATTACCGCGATGGCGATGATTTCCAGAGGCGGCATCTATGCCGTCATCATTGGCAAGTAAGTTTATCTTTTTCGCTCCCATTTTTTAAAACAGCCAAAAATTTCCCCCCAAAAAGATTCATCTGCCCTTTTGTTTTCCAAAACATCATTGTTTTGATCGATTTTCCATCTCGAATTAGCATCAGTGTTGTTTTTTCTCGCTGTTTCCGAAACACAATTCTCCTCATAGCGCTTTTTTCTGAAGGCGGCCACGATCGCCGTTCAAAATTCTGTATCGAAATGGTTTTAACTTACGTTGCTTCCAGAATAACCGCACTAATTACCAGTGGCGCGGCCCTTCTTACCACCCTTGGCGCTCTCGGCGTCGGCTTCTATGTGTGGAACTTGCGGAATCTCCGGAAAATCAAGCCTATTGTTGATTTGGATTCGCAGACGAGGGTTTTGCCGGTATGTTTTGGCACTTTTTTGAAACTTTTTATATAAAGTAATCGTTTTAGGATGGCTCCCGCATCGCTACCGTAGTCAAATCGGAAGCCGAGCTCCACACATCGCTCTTCCCGGCTGTCACGACCCTCTATGATGTGATTCGTCACGGTTTGACCCTGTCCAACAATGGCCCCATGGTGGGATATCGCCCAGTCGGCGCCGATGGCAAGGCTGGCGATTACAAATGGCTCAAGTATGACGAGGTCCTCAAGCGTTCCATCAACATCGGCGAAGCACTACGCGTTATTGGCATTGCTACTGGGCAGGAGTCTTTCATCGGTGTCTACGCGAAGAACCGGCCGGAATGGATCATCATCGAGAATGCCGTCTACAACTTCAACAATGTCATCGTCCCGCTGTATGAGACCCTCGGCGCTGAAGCCTGTGTTTTCAGCTTGAATCAGGCCGAGATTGAGATCGTTTTCGTCGATGTTCCGGCCAAGGTCCACAGTAAGTTGCTGTTTTGACCCATTTTTCATCGCTGCAATGTCTTGTTTTCCAGGCCTTCTCAAGGAAAAGCCCAAAATCCCGTCCCTGAAGCACTTCGTCGTCATGGATGGCGTCACGCCCGAACTCGTCGCCCAAGCCGCCGAACAAAACGTCAAAGTCTACTCCTTTGCCGAATTCGAAGCCCTTGGCACACGCTCCGAAAAGATGCCCCTCGTGCCACCGAAGCCCGATGATCTCGCGACCATCTGCTACACGTCTGGAACGACCGGTGAGCCCAAGGGCGTCATGCTGACCCATGCCAATATCATTGCTGATGGCACTACTCTGGACTTTTTCAAGACGACCAATTTCGATCGTAATGTAAGTTTCTCCAAAGTGAATCACCTTCAAAGTCAAAATCGACCCATTTAGGATGTAATGATGTCCTTCCTGCCCCTGGCCCACATGTTCGAACGCGTCGTCGAATCCGTCGTCTTCACCGTGGGTGGCCGTGTTGGCTACTTCCGCGGCGACATCAGACTGCTCGCTGATGACATCAAGACCCTCCGACCAACTGTCCTTCCCGTTGTGCCACGCGTGTTGAATCGCATCTACGACAGAGTCATGGCTGAAGCCGGCAAGTCCGCTCTCAAGAAGGGCATCTTCGACCTGGCCTTGGCTGTGAAGCAGGGCGAAATCAACCGTCAGATCATCCGCAACGACTCCCTCGCCGATGAGTACGTTTTCAAGAAGATCCGTGAACAGCTCGGTGGTCGTGTTCGCTTCGTGTTGACTGGCTCTGCTCCGTTGGCTGAGAATGTGCTCAACTTCATGCGATGCGCCCTTGGTTGCGTCGTCGTCGAGGGCTACGGCCAGACTGAGTGTGTTGCCTGTGCTACGGTGGGTTACAATACTTTACAGCATGATTTACAGTGTTTAATGACGTCTGTTTGCAGATCACCCTGGAAGGCGATGCCGTTGCCGGTCACGTCGGTGTCCCGACCCTCTGCAACAAGATCAAGCTCGTCGATGTCGATGAACTCGGCTACTTTGCCAAGGACAACGCCGGCGAGGTCTGCATCAAGGGCGCCAACGTCTTCAAGGGCTACTACAAGAACGAGGCGCAGACCAAGGCTACCCTCGACGCCGATGGCTGGCTCCACACTGGCGACATTGGTCGATGGACCGAAAAGGGCACCCTCAAGATCGTCGACCGCAAGAAGCACATCTTCAAGCTGGCCCAAGGCGAATACGTCGCGCCCGAACGCATCGAGAACATCTACAGCCGCTCCAAGTACGTCGCGCAGTCCTTTGTCTACGGCGAAAGCCTCAAGACCTGCCTCATTGCCATCGTCGTCCCAGACCCCGAAGTCCTGCCCATCGAAGTCGAGAAGAAGTTGAAGCTGTCCCGTGAGACGCGCCTCGAGGAGCTGTGCCGTAGCCCGGACGTCAAGAAGCTCATCCTCGATGACATGATCGCCTGTGGCAAGGCCGGTGGCCTCTTCTCGTTCGAGCAAGCCAAGGACATTTATTTGTGCCCGGAGGCGTTCAGCATCGAAAACGACCTCATGACACCGACGCTCAAGATCAAGCGACCAAAATTGAAGGTCCATTTCAAGAACCAAATCGCCAACATGTACAAGGCCCTCGATTGAGGCATCTTTCTGTTTCACTGTTTTTCCTATCCCGTCGTTTTTCGGCATTCGCGGGTCTTTTCTGATCATTTGAGCACACTAAAGTTGGTAAAATTGTTCCCCAGGGTCACTGTATTGTTTTCTTTGATTCTTGCGCTCAGTCTCGTCTGTTGCATTGGTATAGGTTTTTTCTCTGTAATAATGTTTTTATCTTGTTTAGTATTTTCTTAATGTTTTCGTCCTTTTTGTTTAGGATCGATCTCAGAAATAGCCTCCAAGAGTTTATCGGTAATAAATAAGCATAATAATGAAGTATTTTTGGGAAGGGGTTACGGTAGTTGGGATACTGTAGGTGTGGAAAAAGGTTGTGTCAGATTACAAACAGTTTATCATTACATCAAATCAGATTACTAAGTTATCAGGACAATTGCAAAGAATACAAAGACGCCAAACAAATACGAATAGAAAAGTGGAAATTCACACGTTCAAAAGCTGACCACCGTATTACAAGGCCGCCTTGACGGGCTCGGTTTCACCACCATAGCCATTGCCATAGGTCGAATCGGCGTTGCCAGCAGGGCCGAACGGGGTCTCGAGACGGGGATGGCCTTCGGGGAAGTTGAGGGCATCGTAGAGGGCGCAGCATATCTGGGAAGCGATGAGGGCACCGGCGTGGTTCGTGATGAACTGGAAGAGGTGGACTCCATCGGCGCCGAGGGTTTCATCGGCGAAGGCAGCGATCTTGCTGTTGTCGTAGACTGAAGGGGTGTCAGATTAGAGGGTTGAAAGATTAAGAAAAGGGTGACTTACGGCTGGTGGTGTAGCTGGACGTCGAAGCACTGATGGAGCCATAGTTGACCAAGGGACGAAGGTACTTCCGGGCGATGGTACGACGGAATTGCGGCGTGTACAGGACGACGGCCGAGTAGATCAAGTTGCTAATGCAAATGACGAGCAGGGCAGCGAGCCAGAGCCAGGCAGCGACGAAGATCTTCTCGTTGAGCATGTTGACCATGAGGACGCATTGGACGGTGCGCGTGTTTTCGGTGCCGAGGGCGGGTTGGTTGAAGTCGCAGAAGGTGACCCGAGGGAAGACGCCGGATTCTTCCCAGTAGACGTTGGTCAGCGCGTTGTAGACCATCTGGAAGCAGACCATAGTCATATAAGCCCAAACTATAAAGACACACTCACCGTGAAACCCCAATAATTGTCGTGTCCGCGCCCGAAATACTGATTCATAAAGATCAACTGCATCAAAATGACGCCAATCGTGAAGACCTTGGACATCATGTGGAAGAAGGTCGACTTGGTCCCGAAGCCAGCATAGCTCAAATGCTTCTTGTTGGTGCCCTGATAGCTGAGGCGGTGCTGGATGTATTGGACAATGTCGTGGATGCCTTCCTGGCGCTTCTCCGAGACGACGTAGCGGAGGTTCTCGGCTTGGGTCACGACATGCTCAAAGTTGATGGCTAGAAAAATCAATTTTATATATAAATTTTCAACAAAATTATAGAAAAGGCTCACTTTGATAGCTCTGAGCCCGTTTCCACGTCAAATGCGGCAAATACATGAGAATGGCCTGGGCGACGAGGATGAACGGGACCCACTGGTAGTACCCCTCAACGGTGTGATTCTGTCGCTCCACATCGTTCCAGGTCTTGTCGAATGGCACGAAATACGTGCTGGAGACGTAGCAGTACTGACGAGCATACCGGACCCAGGAATCTGGAAACGAAAAACGTCAAAAACCAACAAAAAATGACCAAAATCAGTTCCGCAAAACAATCCCAAAAATCCGACTACAAATCCGTCAAAAATCATCAATTTCAACCCAAAAACTCACCAGGAAACTCGGGCGGCATGATACACTCAATAGGCTCGCCGAAAAGTTGCTTCGAACCGGTCATCAGCGCGAAGATGACAAACATGAGCGTCGTGAAGAAGTAGCACAGCCGATCGACGACATCATCAATCGACGTCTTCTTGACGACGTCGAAGAAGTCCTTGATGTACGGGATCGAAATCATCGTGGAGCAGCGTCAATCCTGGCGGAATCCAGGGACGAAACAGCCGACGGCAATGACGAAAGACAGACGAGTGAGCGCGAGCTTCAAACTGTGGCGGTTTGCGCCGTCCCATCAGCCGGCTGCGTGCGGGTTGACTTTCGTGGTAGGAGGATTTCGATGCGCACGCGTTCAACAAAGTACAGATTTTGGAAACTTTTGAAAAGATGATTTATTTTTTTCTGCACAATTTGGCATTTTTTGTTCAAAAATCGATAAAAAAAAACAGTTTATTGAAATCACGTATTATTATAATTACGTAAAAAGAATAAAAATGCATATTAATCCGAAGTCAAATAAAAATAGGACCCAGCAATCGGGGTCCCCAGACGCTGTGCAGTTGGACTTCTCAAAAACTCCAAAACATTTCGATATTTGGCGTTGAAATCAGTCGAAACGGACACGTACAGTCGCGTTAACGGATCCACAGTTTTGTAGACGAGGACCACCCACATCTTTCGGTCTGAAAGGCACCTATTGATTGGTTTCTCCAAACCCTCGACAAAACTCACATGTACTTTTAAATTGCTGCTCCGGGGTCATTTGTGGATTGCCATTAACAATGCGTTTGTTGATGAAACCGCCATCCGGGATGGGTTCCTCGAGGTTGATTTCCTTGCCGCCGTCGCAGAGGCGATCGTAATAGAATTGCATGTTTTCAAGGGGGCTATTGGGATCTAAAGGCCATCATGAAGTTACTTTTTACGAATGACGTCGATAAACTGACCAAAAAGAAGCACATGCAGATAGCTGCCCTTTGTTTGCTGTTGATAGAGCGCGACTTTTTTGATGTAGGCTGGCTCGAGGAGACGGTACGGTGAAAGGACGAAATGGTCACCGGTACGGATTTCGGGCGAGTGGAGCAGGGCCGACGTGTGGACATTGAGCGTTGTCTGAAGGGTGATTCATCGAAATTGTTGGAAAGTGTTCGCAACTTACGTATTGGATGCCACTGAGGGGTGGATGCGGAACAATCTTCGGAGTTAGACCAGCTTCGACGAAAACCTTGCCAAATGAATACAATGTGGATGTTTTGCAGCAAAGCGACCGCGATTCCGATGGTAGAAGATTACCATTCTCTGCTTCGACACAGGTGTAATCATAGGGGCAAATGTTGACGATCGACGGATCACACAGCATGACTTGAGGGATTTTGAAGGCGATAGCGCCGTTGGGGCACAGCGGTTTGATCTGTTCCGGGGTCAAGTGGGCGATTTCGTTGGAATCCTTTAATTTCACTTTTAAAATGTCATTTCGAAGGGATAAAACAAACCTGGACAATGTCCGAACAACATTTGAAAGCATTCGAATCCTCAATCTGCGCACAAAAAGGATTCCGCCCAGTGCAGCTACTGATAACATTCGGCTGGCAAGGCACTCCACCACCAGATTCCATATCCCCACAGGTCTGAAGGGTCGGCACATATGACATGTCGACGGATTGCCATCCTGATGTGCAGTCTGGACGATCTGGCGGTGGTGCGGGAGGCTGCGCGGATACTGTATTCCATGAAATTGCACAAAAAACGGCTGAGGCAATAATATAAATAAAATGCATTTCACTTTAAAATCTAGAATTGAACGATAAAATTGAAAGTTAACCTTTGCAATGCAACTGACCGACAAAATGACTCGAAATGATCGCTCAGACGTTTAGAAAGCTTGACCTTAAGCGGCCAGTGCATTCCTCACATGTTGGTGTCAAGCGTCGATGATCCTTGACAAACAATGGCCCCGAGCATGGCCTCTAGCATGGTCATCGACGTGCGTGACTTCGGTCAAGTTCAAACAAAACTGCTGATTGTTATGCAATGTTCATTGAATTGCGTCAGACTAGTATTCATTTGTAAAATGTTGCATTTTTAGGGCATAAATTTGAAAGTGCGATCGTTGCACATTCTCTGCAGACATTTTTCATGTCTGCAGATCACATGGCACATTTTTTGATCAGTAGGAACTGTCTTCCCACGTGTTGCGGTAAAGCGCCGACAGTTCTTACAACTGAACGGCCGTTTTTACCCCTTTTTGGAAAAAGAGCATCGAAAAAGAATGTAGATATTTATCAGCTGAGTGAGGATAGTAAATATGACGGTGAACTTTTCTTCTTTATGATAATGTGAGTAATATTATTTATTAAAAGTTTCTTCCAGCTTGTACACTTTTTGTTTACATGTATGTATTCAACAGAAAAGAGGGACTTTTCCGCCTTTGTAGCGAGTAAGTTCTTGTTTTTGGCGGGGTTTTTCACCCTTTCGGAGGGAAAAAGGACATTTCCACAAAAATTTAGGAAAATGCACGAACCAGAGGCGGTAAAATTGTTTCCACGCCTTTTTCATTTTCCATGTCTTTTGATTAAATGTCAATGTTATATGAGACACCGTCTGATTATAATATCATAATTGTAAAGCGGTCTGATATGAATTAACAATTCAGATTTCAAGCGATAAACATTTGTTGCTCCGTCGGTGGCGAAAAACAAAAACCGTCCGACCTGGCAGGTTAGAAGCGTGGGTTCGACTCCAAACACAATCAAGTCCGATCAACGAGAAAAAAATCTGCATAAACCCACATCGACGGGTGAACTTCTGAACAATCATAATGATTCCGTCTCCGTAACACTCTGTGTATCTAATGTTGGAACTGTATGATTGTAGACTGTTTGTATTAGAGATATTTAAAGAAAGGTGTACCACGACATCGTTAAGCGACTATCCATATCACATACCAATGCACCATGGTTTAAAGAAAAATACAGAAATTGTCGAATCAGTCCTTTTAAAGTTCAGCAACATACGTCAATGCGAATATGAAGCATGCATTGAGCGATTGCGAAAGCCCGTGTGTTTTAGACTGTTCCTTTTAGTTTGTTAACGAAAACTAACTGATATCTAATTACTGCCATTTGCTGCCTTTTTCTAAGCAACGACAACACTATGATCACTCTGTATAGAGATCGTTAACATTCTGTATCCTAGAATTGGGATAAACTACGATCATTAATTTCAGCTAAACACATGCCAAATCCTCTAATTCGTCCACACCACCACCACATTGTTCTCAACGAGTTACCCTTCTACAGTCCAAATATGTTTGTGAAAATTATAGCAGAATCTAACAGAAGACAGAACAAAACTTTTACACTTCATGATTTCGAAAGCATCCTGATTTTCTGCAAACCGACGAACCGAATGTTGACATTTTTAAATTGAATGCCAAGAAATAGTTGCAAAGATTATTTGGTCTGAAAGCATCGATCATCGTCTAACGAAAAGACACATAAATTCCATATGATCGTTAAAACACATCTTAACAATGGAATGTCTAATCTGTTTTAAATATTTGGCAAACTAACGGCATACGCGTGTCAAAAAAGTCTATTTTCCAGCTTTCCTAATTTTTTGATTAACAACAACGAAGGGCCTTTTCCTCTTCTGCTGAGGAAACGTTCCGGTCACTCGCTGCTTTTCCCTGTTTTGTAGGAAGAAGCACCAAAGGCGTGTCCTTATCGCTGCCATAGCAGTAAGTAACTTGAACGTCAGTAAAGAAGAGGAAAACTTTACCTTGATCTTTGACGTCGAAGTATATCTCACGTGTCTAATGCCAAGTGAATTGAACACATCCACCGATCCTTCTCCCCGCTAATGCCGTCCATGGTCAGTTAAGACAAAATATAAAAGCCATACAAAAAACCGTTTTCCTTAAGAGAGAATCCAGCAGCCGATTTGGGATGGGCGACACCGTGAGTTTACACTTTGAAATGTTTTGAGTAGGGACCGGCAGGTAAAAATAAATGTCGACCAATTCGGCTGCAATTGGTCTTAATCAACGCTAAATCACCGTAGATTTTGATTGGAAAAAGAATTGGAATTTTAAAAAAATCATAAAGGGCCGAAAATGCCGAGGAAAGAGCGCAAAAATCCGAAAACTTTTTCCAGGGGGACTCGCGTTTCGTTTCCGACGACCCCCCGTTGTCAGAGGGTACGTTTTGCCAAGCCCCTCGCAGCACA
>KB455497.1:0-16594 GCA_000341325.1 Panagrellus redivivus | reverse complement strand
TGGCAGGTAAAAAACCCACGCCCGAGCCACGCCGGCGTAGCCTGGGCGAATGTGCACCCCTGATGGGGTTACGCCTTTACAAGTTTTAAAAGTCTCAAGTTTGTTTTCAAATGGTGTCATTTTAGAAGAAGTACGTAATCCAGCTTCAAACCCAGCTGTCGAGAGTGATCCATCAGGGTGGTTCGAGACGGTTTTCAAGTGATAGTGATAGTGGGGATGATGAGTGCCAATTGGTGACATGGAAGGTTGGTTTTTATCGGTTTTTAGGGTTGAAATTGGTTGAATTTGGCAATTTTCAGCAAGCTTACGACGACTACAAGCAAAACCCATCAAGTGGTGGCAAAATTCTTTATAAAGACTATCAAGAGCTCCAGGACGATTATTATAAGATTATCGATATTGCAAGTGAGCTTATTGATTGTCTGGAGCAAAGTGTACAGGGAAAAACTGTAAGTTTTTGACATCTTTTGATACCATGATGTGATGTCTACAAACATTTTGCCTAAAAAGGATTTTATCTTTTTGAAAATTTAAAGTTTTGAATCAATTCCAGGTCCCACCCGAGCTCTTCGCCGAAATCGCCAACCGTTTGGCCGATTCCAACTCCGAAGCCGAACGCCGCATGCAAAGAAGCGTCATGGCCGTGAGTAAAGCGTATCCTGCGACGGCGCCATCAACACGTTCGCCACAAGCTGCTCAGCGGCGCAATCGGTCGTTAACACATCGGTGGGAAAATGGTTTTTAATGCAAAAAAAGTTGCAAACCTGCATACTAAACAGCTTTGAAGCTATAAAAGTTTTCATTGCGACTTAAATATTGCCAACTTTACACTTTTATAGCTTATCAAAACCGCCTTACGATCGAAAAGTGTCATTAAAACATCTTTTTGTAAGTTTGTATGTATACGTTTCAGAGCCCCAGCCAATGACGCCCAATTCCTTCGGCGCCGCGCCGAACCCGTCAAAAAAGCAGAATCTACAGGGAGCTTGATTCCGGCGGACCCGAAAGCTCGTCCATCCCCTCCAAATGAAGCCACTTACACATTGCCGTCAAAATCGTTCGTTTTTATCCCACTTTAGCCAAGTTTTTGAAGAGCTAATTGCCTTGCTTTATAAGGACCTCAAATAAATCGACTCCCATCGATGAAAGCAAGCTGTTTGTGTCGCAGTTACACTTTGCAAAGATATCCAATCAACTCATCAAGAATCCGGGAACCCGCTCGAGCGCTCTGCTCCTCCAAGCCCTGCGGCTACAGCTCACAAAGCAGGGAAATGTTACGGATGCGCTTCCAGTATTGAGCATGTACATTGAAAAGGATGTTTTGATGTTGAAGAATCGCAAATGTGTGAGTTCTACATTCATTTATGACGTCAATTAAACTTTTTATCAATTCAAAACACAATTCCAGTCAGTTGTGGCCAGTATCGTATCCCAATCAGAACACAGCCTCGAAACGAAGGAACAGTTCGCACGTCTTTTGAATGCTATTGCCAGCTTCAAGGCAGGGCGGGACTATCTACTCGGGCTTTCACAGGGCCGGGAAATGTTGTATCAGATCGCTTTGGCTTTGAGGACTAAAAAGTTGGTCAACTTTGCCGCGGATCACACTTTGGCAGCACTTGAGAAGCTATCAGTGAGGGGCAGCGTTCAGAAGGAGTTGGTTCTGTCTGGCATGATTGAATGGCTGTTGTCTTACTTGGAGCCGTCGAGTAGCAGCTTTTCACTGGAATACGGCGCTGCTTTATTGACGAATCTCAGCATCAATAGCGTCGCGCAATCTTCCATCTTTCGATATCGGGAGCGGCTTTTGAATTTGATGATTCGATTTGTTGAACATGCCAATGTACAGGTTTGTTTTTTAAGGCTACACTTTATCAAATTAACCAAAAACTGTTGCAAAAAGTTAAAAACATGTTTTGCAATACGTTTTAAAAACCTTTTAGCGACTTCTACTAAGTCAAAACTTAAAATATTTGCAAAAAATTACATCTAAACTTCTCAAAGATACTCAATATCTGTGCCATACGGTCTAAATATCCATCTTTTTGATTTCATAATACTTGAAATCAACCCAAAAACAAATTTCAGCTTGTCTCATTAGCATTGAACGCTCTTTATGTCTTCTTCATGTTTGCCAAAATGCGATCAGCCGCAAAAGAAACCAAATTAGAGGCCGTCCTATCAGATCGATTGGCTCGAATGGATTCCCCTGAAGTTGAATCGCAATTAGCTGTTGTTTTGAAGGTGCTTCAAGGAGGTGAGCTCACATTTTTTTCACTTACTTTGATCTATCTGTGATCACTGTCGTTGTCGTAGTATCACTTCCCGCCACTTTTTTCATGTTTGCACACTTCATTTCACGTTTTACTTGTGTTTGATGCTTTTTCCGTCTGATAAGAAACACATTCAAACCTGCGTTCCAACACATTTGAAAAAAGTACTACTTTAATGTTGCGATTTTTATCAGTTTGGGCTTGGGATCGCTTTTTTGAATGGTCAAACTGTTCTTATCAGTCGAACCTGGATGGTGGATGTTGAAGTGGTGGTCAAGACCTTCGAATTTCCACTACGACAGTTGTAAATCTGTTTTTGTCACCAATTTGTGGTTGTATTCAAGTGTACCGCCGGCGCCAGTGTATCCCGTGGAGAGCCCCGGTGATACACTGCTCCACTTTTTCGCACCCCCTACTACATGGCAGACATGTTTTATGTGTATCTCGGAAGAATCTGTCGTCAGTGTCGACGAATCTGTGCCACGGTCATCTCCAGACTTTTTTCCATTCCGCTTTTCCGGAAGAAGAGCTCCCCTGGAAAAAGAATGAGGCTCGCGACCGCATTCCCCACTTTTTTCAAGGTCTTTTGCGCAGCTACTATCTATCTATCTGTCGCTGGATGCATTGTATTGTGTTGTCCGGTCCAGAATACTTTTTTATGCGCTTCCGAAAGTGTCGGAATGGCTTGCGCTGGCGATGGCGATTTGCACCCGTTGGGGCGTCTGGAGGGGGGTTTCACCGAGGGCAAGTGGTTTGCATTTTTTTGCAGTTACGACTTGAATGCAATCTTCAGTCTTTGGAGGGCGTGTCGGGCAGTGCCATCTACGTCCAACGAAAAAAAGATGTGGCTTGCTTGACCACACGAGTAAAGAAGGCAGTGAGGGCATTGAATGCCCTGAGGGTTGTTTGATGGGCTTTTTTGAGGGTGGCTTTTGAATTGCTAATTTTTTGGATAGTATCTTCATTAAGCGATTTTGAAGAGCTGCTTGCCTTGCGCCAGATAAATCGTAAAGTCAACTTTTTCAAAGCTCTGGATTTTAAAACCCCTCAGGCGATTTTGAAGTTTTTTTCGATAAAGGGTTCGCATTTTTTAGCGATTTATGTCGTCATTCGATGGTTTGCGTATTCCATTTTTTAGGACCCTCAGACTCTCGAGGACTTTTTTCTCAAAAAGCTCACGTCGCATTCAAAATTTCGACCGACGGTCAAAATGGACACTAGCCGCGGGCCTGGCCAGTCTGCGTGTACATGTCCGCGCCAGACACGTTTTTTTCGAAAAACGCGTTGCTTCCGCACTCTAGGGGGCTTTTTTTCGTCCGTGCAACCGCCGCTGGCTCGCTGTGACAGGCATTTCGCTTCTTCCTCTCGCGAACTGGGGGGTAAAGCCAGCCTCAGGCTGTCGCGGGATTGCACCACACCACGCCCGTGGTCTGTCCAGCAAGCCTGGCTGGCCCCAACGGTCCGTCTGAGGCGGGCGGGCGGTGTTCTCGTAACCCCGAAGGCAGTAGACGCACGCAACGAGGGCACTAGGTCGGATGGCTGTTGCGCGTTCGCTTGGTGCCAGCTGATTTTGTCCAGCGACTGGATGGACACTGCAGCCCCAGGCAGACAACGACTGGCACCAAAGCGAAGCGAGAAGAAGGGATAAAAAAACCCCCGACGCACCCATCCAGCACTGACACCGGGGCTGCAGCAAGTAGCACTCCCTTTTTTTTGACGTCGTCCGCGGATGGTGGACGTGCTAGCCGCCCCGGAGGGGGGAGGGGAAACAGGGCGGAGCGTGCTGACCAGTGGCCAGTGGTGGTGCTGGGGTGTAGCTGAAAAAGAGGGGGGCTTCCGATGCTCCCCTTGCCGGCGACACAGACGACTGAGTTACTTTTTTTTGGCTGTTAGTCTTCCGTGAGCTGCCAGCGGGCGTCTCGGTTTTCGTCGGACGATGTCGACGGCTCGCCCGCCCCTGTGTCGAGAGGTCAGTAGAGCTCTTCGGACTCGACGTCGGAGCTGACACGGCTTCTCGGTCACTTTGCATCTATACACAGACGTGAGTGAGCTGTCTGGCTGGGAATTCTGGATGGTTGGTTTGGTTGGGGTTTCAGAAAATTTTACTGTTTGCAGATAAAACAGTATTTTCGGTCTTATTTTTGTGGAATCTGCATGCCCCGCTAAACTTTTGAAACGCAAACTGGGTCAAAATTGACTTTTCCAATTTTTAACAAAATTAATTTTGCTATTTTTAACAAAAACGTGAAAAAGCATCGCGCTCATAACCCCAAAAGCGATCTAAACCCCTTTTCCAATCCTCGCGCTTCCATCTCAAAATCCCCCGACCTACCGTAACCCAAACCCATATCCCTCGCCCAAAAGTGCACTGTACTTTCCCCTCTCTCCCTCCCCGCGCAGCGCCGTAATCTCAAAACCTATCCCATATCCCTCCAATGACCGTACCTGGATGTGCCATTGCGACTGCCGCTAAACAGTGCCCCAGGCGCTCTACGTAAGTTCACTTTTTTCCAGTGCCCCTCTCGGACTCTCCCTTTAAAAAGGGCGTGGCCCCCCGTCTTCCCTTCCCTGTCTACGCCAGCGCCGCCAGCCAGACACAAGCGTGTCGTCGTTCGTTGCCGCCGGGCACGCGTACCAGTCACCCCCAATGGCTGCCCTCCTTCCACTGGTAGTGCCATTTTTTGAACCCAGCCACGACCATCGCCAGAGTGTCCCAGCCTACCCCAGACGACGGCATCCTACGTCGTTGCAGTCAGTCTGTGTTTCATGTCTGGACGGCACGGGCGGAGCGCGACTGGAAATGCGCGGGCAAGGAGGGTTACTGTAGGTGGGGATTGGCGCTCGCGCGCGCATAAAGTGTCCCAAATGGCGCGCTTTTCGGCGGATCGGCATTTTGGATCGAAATCAAAATTGATATTTGGACCGGCTTCAAGAGGTGTCGGCGCTTCGCACCTTGCAGGCACTAAAATCCCGTGATTTCGAGACACTCGGAGTGGGGGGTCGTCGCGACAGTGTCAGACGCGGTTGGTAGCCCTCGAGGCCATCTACCGTTCGACGTCGCAGTTCGTCGTGGCGCTCGCCAGAGGCCGGGGTAGTAGTCGTAGTCGTGGCAGCAATGTCGGTGGCGTTCTTCGTCGGCTTGGAGGGGGAAGGAACGTGCGTTCGCCTTGCCACCCCGTTGGGGACAGCCGTTCGCCAGCCATCTCCCCGCAACAGCCCCTGGTGCAAAGCGTGTTTTTTCCGCGTCAAAATAAGTGAAAGCGAACGCCGTCGTAGAACCATAGATTCATCCATCGAAAACACGAGTTCCAGCCTCGCGCGGGCTTCTAACAAGCGCTAAATCTGCCGAAATCGACCTCCTCGGTGGTCTTTCACGTCAAACCTTTCTAATTTCTTATCTCGGTTGTCGTCAGCTATTCTATCAGGGAAAACAGTCTGCCTCATCTTGCCTTATCCCTGAGACTATAGCTGTGACGGCCAAGTTGAAACTCACGGACTATAGTGTCGGGAATGAGGCTGAGCGAGATCGCACACGGATTTACCCCACTGGATTCAGATTCTTTCCGATTTTTACCATGTACTGTGATGTGTTTGTGAGTTTGGTGAGTCACGTGAGTGTATCTATCGATTTTGTTTTCTTCTTTTGGCTTTGAAAAGTGTTAACAGCTTTCTTTAAACATAATTGGGTTACTGTAGCTTTGTAATTTGAGTGTTTTGTGAATAAAGAGACCTTCTTTTTCGTTATTTATATATAGAAATCTTCATTTTGTGTTGTTTTCTTTCGCTTTAATCAACTTTCTGAACTCTATCTTTCCAGAATCCGAAGCCATCCGTCGCCCGACTCCCGGCGATGCCGACACAGAAGGCGAGGACTACCTCGAAGCCGAGATCGACTCCACCGACACGCTCATCCCGGCGATGACCGAGCTCTTCGGTGAAGCCCTCATCGCCAAGCGCTACAATGCCGCCCCGCAAGCGGCGCCGGCCGTCGTTGAAGAGGTCGTGGCACCGCCTGGTACCGTTCCACGTCGTCACGTCCCAGTCCCACTGCCTCGAGGCAATGCCAATAAAGGCCAAGCTCACACGAACCCGACCATTAATGGGCGACGGTTCATCGGGAAACAGCAGCGTGGGGCTCCTGGGATTACAGTCCCACAGATCCCAGTTCCGCCTGGAGGGCCAGATTCACCGGGCTATGCTACAGATGTGAGATTGAGCTCGGTGGCATCGTTCGCGACATTCATCGCTGACAACGACAAACGCAAGCCGCTTATCGGGTTGACGGGATTGAAGGCTGCCGGTTAGTAACTGAAAAACGTGTCGAAAACTCTATAAAAATACGACAATCTGGGTTTTGAAAAAGTTTAGCTACAGTAACCCAATGTTATTAAAAGTGATGCAAGTGATGCCATTTAGATGTAGTTATCAACATTTGTAGTCGAGGCATGCGTTCGGGGAAAAGTAGGCTTAAAATTTATTTATAACTTTACATTTTAACCTGCTTTATTACTGTAAAAGGACATTAATACAATCACCTCTTAGCCTGGGGCCAAATTATCATTCAATTAGTTGTAATTAACAAACATCAAACACGATGATAACTATACAAACAACAAAAAAGTTAAAAAATATATAAATTTCAAGTCAAAAGTTACCGTATTCCAGCCAATGCCTATCAAAACGCCAAAAAGGGCCACCCCGATCCAACTACCTCCCGTAAGGCCCCTCCAAAACACCCATCTCCCATCGTGGAATCAGTGTCCGAGCATCTCCCAAAACAAAATCGGCTCCGACAACGAAGTGAATCCTTCAACGATGACCCGCCAACTTCGGAGACTGTCAACATCCCAGTTTTGACAAAATCTACCTCAACTTCTGTCATTCCGGATTTGACGGCGCCGATCAATGGACGTTTAGGTGGGAAGATCCCTGATGATGCCAAGTGAGTTTACTTTTTAATAATTTTCTGAATTTCAACTTTTAAATTTCCAATTCCAGCCCAAATGAATACAACGCCGCTTTCGGATCTCGACCAAAAATCACCCGAACCCCGGAACATAACAAAAAGTCCGACGTTTTCATTTTTTGATTTTATTTTTTCTATATTACGCATCATGGTCACCAATACAATCAATAATTACCTCAATCAATCAATAAATAAGTGATATAAAGTTCGAAAAAGGAAAGATGAAGTCAATCTTTCTTAGGTTTGCGTGTTTTGGACGAGTTTTTGCACTTGCAAAGCGGACAGACTGGAGCGTTTCGATGAATTTTCTGGTTGCAGGATTGGCAGTTCTGTGAAATGGAGAGGTTATAATGATAGGTTTAGGTCGAGCTCACTTTTAGCTTGGACAGATCCTCGAAAAAGGTGCCCAGCGGCCTCGGTGGAGGATAGAAGAAGTTGGATGAGCCCGCGAATTGGGGTGGAACGAGTGGTCTGTCGGGGAAGGATGGGTTTGCCCCGGGGGCATGGTTTGTCGAAGGTGTGAAAAGAGGAGCGAGGGGTCTTTCTTGGAGCCTGGAAGGGGGTTTTAGACGATTGGAATCTCATTTGAAGCAGTTCTTACCACTCTGGAATGGGTAGCGAGTCAAAAGGAATCAGATTCTCATTGCTTATCCCGACTTCGATACACATCCGATTCGTCATGACCAACTCCGCCCTAAATGCGGCAAATTTTTGTCGTAGAATTGATCGCTGTTGTTCATGGGTGGTCTTAATGCCTTTCATCATGTCTTCGAGGTGGTTTATGTCCTAAATGCCCTCAGGGTAAATACATTTTTTTTTAATTTTTTCATTTTAACAGCCCCAAAGCGCCAAAACAAACCTGATTGATCAATCTCAGCTCTTCTGCATGTGATTTCCTCTCATTCTCAAGTTCAATACACGTTTTCTGGCATTGTTGAAGGTACTGTATCAATGCGTTCATATTGTCCCTATCATTATTATACGTTTTCAAAACTGCTTGAAACCGGTTCAGACTGGCACTGAAATAGTATGCATTACAGTAACTTGTGTATCTCACATATTCATATTGGTAAAACAAATTAAATTAATAATACATGCACTTTCAGACGGTGTATGTCAATGTATATTTGTACCCGGATTAGATTTGCAAAAAAAAAGTAAAGCTGGCTTTTCATTTCTCATAGCCCACAGGGCATGGTTGTTAACACTAAAGGTTAATCGTACCAAGGGATGTGGATGGCACTCCTATGTTCTCACATCGGCATTCGTCCACCTGGTGGTTATTTTAATGCTCTTACGGAAATTGAAATTGGAAATGGGCCTTTGAGACGACAGAGACAGACGGCTGGCTGGCTTGTTGCGTCTGGGAAAAGTATAAAAATCTAACGATTGTGATAAAATTAGCAAAGTGGTGGTGGTACGGAGGGGTATTGATGACATAAACAGGTTAAAAATGGATACTAAATAGTGCTGTTCTATGTAGCTAACGCTTATTTTCCACTACAAAGCTACCGACGACTGAACTGTGCCTATATTTGGCGGTTAATAGCAGTATCTATCGCGCAAAATGAGTTCCACATTAAAATATGAGAGTTATGAGTCTTACCTGCAAGCAGCTACGGCGCTCAGATGACTAATAACGTGTTGAGGTGGTTGGGTTGTATCGGGACCTGGCTCGGAGGATGGCGGCGGACCTGACAATGCTTCACAATCAGCAGTAGGTTCGGCTTCTGAGGGCGAGGCCATCCTGGAAATCCAAAAGTGAGAAAAACTTCAATGTAAACAAAACCGAAAATGACAATCTTCCCATTTACATCCCCCTTTAAAGGTGTCAATGCGGCGTAAAGCCCCAAAAACGATCAACCTCCCAGAAGACGGGCAAATGGCTTCGACACGGGTGTCAATTGGGCCGCCCGAGACGAATCCTTCTGCGCAGAAGATAGATTTTAACACATTTGACATGGGAGCCTGGTTCACAAGGTCAAATCAATCGGGATGAAAGTGGCGATGGACATCGGAAATGAGGCACTTTGATTGAAACTTGCAAAGATTTGACGAGTTTTTTGAAAGTTCACATCGAAAAAGCGGAATTCTTTTTAGATTAGGCGTTGAAAAGCGATAAATTTAAAGTTTTGGTACCAAAACGGATCGATTTTTATGAATTCTGGTGACAACTGGTAAATTTTTTGCGCCAAAATCAAATCTTGTTAACCTTCTAGTTTCAAAAAACAACAGTTTTCAAAATTTTGCCATTCAAAAACAACAATCTACCGTCAGTCCACCCGATAAAGCCGAACTGAAACCAATCCCTTTGATCCCGAGTACTTGAACACCTATTCCGATCCCGATCGCCTATGATACCACCTGCCGATGGCACTTGATTCCCGACCCCGCACCCATGTCCACTACTACTGTACAAAAGCGACGCAATCTCGAGAGTAAAAAAGAAAGCTTTTGAGGGAAGAGGGAGTCAAGCTTCTTCCTCATGGAGTGTGCTCTCAATTAAGGGCCGATCAACGGAACGAGACCTTTGAGGAGTTGCCGCTTGCTTGATTCGGACGCGCCCGCGAGTCATCTGCCTTCACCGATGGAGGTGCCGGGGCAAAGGCCAGGCAGAAGCGGCGATGAGGGCGGATGAGTCTGCTGCGCCATCTTCGTTTCGTGCGTGACTCGTGCCGAGAAGCAAGGTAGGCAGGAGCGAACAATCGAGTCTTTCGGGCATGGCGCTCGCGTAAATTTGTTTTTGATGGACTGAGAGTCAATTCGGGGCCGCCGAAGGGGAAGGAGAAGCATCACAAAACAACTTTAATCATGTTGCGAAGAAGCAACAAGACATCTAAGTGGTGAGTAATATAGAAAGGTGCCGTTAAACATTGAAAATTGGTTAACTTTATTAGTCACAAAGTTGATTATAGCCAATTAATCGATCAATTTCAAACAAAAAATTTTTGATAATCTCAAAAAAACTTTCAAAAAACCAAAAGTCGATCATCATTTTCTCATCATCATCGACCCTGTCCATGTTTGAGCATGTCGGCATCCATCCCTAAAATTGTAAATGCGTTAAAGAACACCGAACAATTCACACTGCTTTACAAAGTTGATTGGATCCGTGAGAAAGTGCGTCTTCCTTTCCGTCGCAGACGTCTTTTCAAAAACCGATACGGTCCTGTCTTCATTACAACACGGAATTCCAAAGACCCAAAGACTCAGCGACAGTTTATTGTTTGCCTTGCCTGTGCATGGAAAAGGCAGCATACAGACTTGATCGACATGTTGGTATTGAAAGGCGAGAAATAACTGTGTGGGAATCTGATCATAATGCACGATTCTGTGGACAGGTCGGTGGGAACTTTATTGAAACAACTTTTTTGATTGAAAAATTTGATGGAAACTACAGTATACCGTCACTGATGTCAATGTTAAGGTTGATTGATGACTTTATTTTTAGTTCATACAAAATGGAGACTCAATTTTAACATAAATTTAAAAAAATCGATGAAAGTCAATAAATTAGCATCCCAAACATCCCGAGAGTGCCCTGTGCAGCAAAAAATGAAGAAATTCTGAAGTTTTAGAAAGTAGAATCAAGATCTTTGTGTTAGCTTTGAATACTTTGAATAATGTACTGTAGATGGATTTAGGCAATCCAAGTAAGAGCGTCTACTCGGCCCGTCGTTTCGGCTTCTTCGGATTCTTGGATCGTGATTTCGATTTGCACATTGGACAGATCGGCGCATTACGGTGGATTTGCTGATGACAGCTAGCACATTCCTTCATGGGTGGCGATGTGTGTTGGTTGTCGCTGGGCTTTGGGGGTGGCACTTGGGGCGGGAAGATGCCTCGACTCGGGTCCATGCCTCCAGCAATCATGAAGGCAGCAGCTTGTTGGAGTCCTGGCGGCATTCTAGATGGGTCAAACATGAAGCTGAGATTCGGGAAGGGTGCCGTTGGGGTGGCTCTGGCCTGGCTGGATTGGGATGGGGCTCTGGCTGGAAGATTGCCGGATTCGATGGCTTGTTGGGCTGCGCTGGAATTAAACTTTCTATACTAAAATCTAACTTTTTAAAGTTTAAACCAAAGTTTAAACATAAAAAGGTTTGCCCACGGAAACGTCATCAGAATTAACTCACATTGTAAACGCATTCTGCGGCAAAACATCCCCCACAGCAAATTCCTCTCCCGGAATTCCGCTTTCCGTCGCCAATCGCCTAGACTGCTCCAAAAGCAGAAGCAATTGCTCGCTTCCACGGCTTAGCCTTTCTTCCTGGACCCGTTGCTCATCTCTAGCCGCATTGATCATTCTTTCCAACTCACTTTTATCGTGATTAATAGATTGGATGATCTCACTATGTGCTTCTTTTTCTTCGTTCAAATCTTCGAGCATTTTAGAAACTTTAGCCATGAAGTCCTCAGTGACTTGGAATTCCGAGATTTCTGTGAAGAATTCATTCCTGCGGGTGTTGAATTCGTGAAGTCGTTGTCTGAAATACCAATGTTAAGAGTTTTGCATCGAAATGATACCGTATGGCGACTACAGTAGACCGCCAAGTGGCTAATGGTCAGTGTTTAGGGGTAATCCGATCGGATGGGGGCGCGATCGGAGGGGATGCTTGCCGTCTGTGCATTAGGCATGCGGTCATAAAACTCGACCCCTGTCACTCCAAAGGTGCAAAGCGATGACAAATTGGATTAGCGAGTAAACCGCGCATAGGCAAACTCGCTAAATGGTTTCCGTGTAAACAATGGGATGGGGCTAAGCGAGTGGATGGGGTTACGGTAGGATCAGGGCCGAATTCAAAGGTGGGATTGAAGTCGCAAATGAAAGATCGAAAGGTAGACTTACTTTGTTTGAGCTAATTTCTGCAAATTGGTACTGATAACATCGAGATTGACACCACCAGAACTCGCCGCAGCAGTACTCGGTGACGGCGCCATGGAAGCAGAGGTATGGGGCGTCGGCAAGGGTGAGGGTGTCGACATCCGGAAGGGGTAAAGGACTTCCGGAAGTGATTCTGGATACTGTTTGGGGCTGAAAGTGGTGTAATGAGGGGTGTTTAATGGGGCAGATTCGATGGAAAACGTTTTTCGCGACGTCAAAGACAACTTTCAATCGAGTTTTATCGATTTCAAGTTGTGTTTTGAAGATAAAATTAAGTCAAAACAAGGTAAAGCATCAATCCAAACTAACAAGAAACATATAAAACGGTCGATTGCGCGAAAAAACCCTCACCAACCTCCCTCAACCCCCCTTGTCATGATCAAAAACTCATACAACTCATTCTAACCATGTTCGGATGCGTCATCGTGTTCTCACACCTCGAGCCTCGATGCTTCGACGCCGAGAGTAATGGCGTCGATGGGTCGTCGTCGTTGTCGGTGTGCCCTTCTATGGCGTCCGTCAAATTACGACCTCTTCCTTCAACAACGACAGCAAAGATGAGCAAGGAAGCACTCTGGTTTTGCGGGTGGAGGTCCGCCTCTTCCCGAGACCGGCGCTTACAAACAGAAAACCGAAGCCCAGAGTGAGACCCCTAACAAATAATATGACAAAACGGAGCACAGGGCAGCCACCAAGCACGGACTTGATGGATGGGCTTCTTGCCATGCGCCTGGGCACCCATATCCCTCGATCCAGATGCAGATGCTCCGTATATGGCGGGGGTTGTAAAGCCGTCAATACGGGGGTTCAATTAAACTCATTGAAGGGTGTTACTTGATGGGTTTATTGAGGACACAGTAGCATGTGCGCGTGGTTCTGGTGGAAAGTTTCGATATCGGAGTGTCGGAGTGGGCAACTTTGACAACATTTTGATAGAAAATCACATTTACAAGGAAAAGACAGCCCCGAATGGAAAGAATGTCATGTCCGTACATGACCAAAGCACTCACACAATGGTGAGAGGGAGGTGTACTGTAGCCAGCGACGCGCCTTCTTTTGTCACCGATGCCTCAATGCCTTCAATTGAATGCAAACATGGAGACTGACAGGCACCCAGGCAAGGAAGGAAACCATACCTGCCAGTTAGACAAACCGATCACTGCTTCCGGAAGCGCAAAACTTCACTGCTTCGTTGAACAGTGACGCGGATGGGTGCCCTCTCCTCACCCGTTGCCTCCCAAAGTGTGATAAATATTCATTCGACGAAAAGCGCGAACACGAACGACATTCCGAACCTCAAAAAGGCGGCGGCCGACAAGCCATTTCGGACATAGTCATCCATTTAAGGGCGTCGGCACGGACGGCTTCAAAGCGCGCAGTCCCCGAGCGTGCCATGGCATTTTGGTTCCCTGAAGGGAAGATGCGCGGGCATCGCTTTCTCTCTGTAGGTGCTAAATGCCAATGGACCGCTTAATCCGGTAGAAACGGCAGCGGATCGGTTACAATGGGGCGAAGAAGGCGGGGCACTGTACAGAAGCCCTGAGCCGTCCCACTCGATCACACAATGTCTGCGCCAAAGAACCACTTACTTAATTTAGAGCCGTTTTGAATGATTGCACCGCACCGCCGTCTGCTAGCCAGCTTCATCTTGGCGGGTTCAACATGAAGAGGATCGGTGTCGAGGGGCACACCTGCGCCGTCTTTGCCAGGGCATGATGATCTTTAAGTTTATTGCCTTTTGGGTGCGGGTTCTTGATTAATGGGGCTCTTCGCGCATGACGGAAGTTCTGTTTGGAGGTGGTTGAGATTCGGGGTTAGGGTTGGTAAGCAATTGCACTTGGATCTGTTGCACATTTAAAGTTAATGCATGCGATTCACAGCGGGGTGGCGATAGCCGGCTGGAAGAAGGTACCAATTGACGCGTTTTATCGGTTTGGATTGGAAATAGTGAAGATTCGAGTTACGATTCAACAAAAAACGGCTTTGCAACATCAAATTTTGTAAACTTTTAAGTGTGATGTCCACTTTTATCAAGTTTACATCACTTTTAAAAGGATTTAGTTTACAATCGCTTAAATTTAAGACAAAAAAGTCAATATTTATTCAATAATTTGTCAAAAACTGTAAGAAAAACGCACTTTCAAAAAGTTCAACCACGAATTTTGATCAAAAATCGAAGCTACGTGTTTTATATAAACGAGAGAACAGTTGACACTTCTGCTAACAAACTCCACCCGCCTCTCAAATATGATCGTCATCTCGACTAATTTCGCTTTCATTCACACGCTCTACTGCCACCCCACCCTCTAAAAGGCTGGTTTCTCAGGACTTCCGACGGAAACACCTTCAAAAAGCGGTGGCTGCGGTGTGTATTGTAGAAAAACGAACAATCGAATCAGTTCTCCCAAAACAGATCGCCTTTGATCCTTTCCGCCGTTCGCGTCGCCCTCGTAAAACAATAATCGACGCGGAATTGCGTTCTTTGTTGCGACACATCTCATGCGAAATGAGTTACATTACATGGTGACCGAAACAGGTTAGTTTTATTCACATAATTTACATTCAAGTGTTTCAATTTATAAATATAGCCAATTTTGGCTGTAACGGATATCAATTATTTTTTTAAGATACACGAAGCAACAAAAATATACCGCAAAGTCCACTATAGACCCTGCACATCAGATAACAATTCAAACGTGGTACATGTATCAGGGCCGAAGCCATGAAAATCCTGAAGCACAACAGTTCGTGCTGAATTTGAACGACGATATTTGTCGACCTTAACAAAATTTCCGCTCATTAAATTATCAAACTTTTGTTTATAAAGAGGATCTAAACGATGACCCTGCGTCTGCACAAAAAAGTTGAAGTCAGGTGCTTGAGCCTAAAATATTTTTTTAAAATTAAATATGCATTTGAAATAACACGTACTGAACAAAACTTTGCAAATAATGTCTTATCAACGTTCAACAATTTTGGTGTTTCAAACATAATGTATAACGAATGCAGTCCAGAAACATTTTCATTCATCATATCTTGAAGCCAAGTGACTTCTTCTTGAGAAAAACAATGCCAGGAAATATTTGAAAAATGTTTAAAAAGAGTACGATAAATAACTGGAATGGTTTCAGCATCAAATGTGCACGTAGAAAAACGTAATACAGAATATATATGTATATTGTAATTGCAATACTTTGTTTTAATACTGATGTTAGAGTTGACTTTCTTAATTAATGCTAAACTAATGTGCATTCTAAAAAAATGAAGGCCTCCGCCCAGCGATAAAAAGTAACGGTCAAGAATTGGCAAAGCTTTATCAACGCTTCTGAAATTGTCAAGCGATAGTTCCAACCCATAATAAAGCTCATTATCGGTTAGTGGAATCACTTGGTATTCCGGGCGTCTAGGACAAATAAAATGTGAATCAGATTTCAAGCTATCAACTATATACCGTCTATTACTGCCTGATCTGTTGAGCATGACCAATGGTTGAAAGCCGCAGAAATGGGGAGCAGCGGTTTGGAGCTGGAATGCTTCAATGGGGGTTGCCAATTCACGAAGCCGTTGGCGGAAGCCATAGGGAAGGGAAGCTAGTGGAAAAGGCATTTTATTGGATTTCACGGTCTTGGCCGACTTGATTTGCTGGGTACACTAGAAAAGGAACAGTACGACACAACTCAAAAAGGAATAGGGTTGTGAATGAGATAAAGCTAGTCACTATTGAAGAAAGGGAGTGTACGGGTTGTTATATTCGGGGAACGAGTCAGACACACTATTAATGTAAACGGTCGATCAATAGTGTTTGTCGGAACAGGTATTATTTATTGTGCGTTAGCACAAACTGCAAGCCGGGATGGGTGTAAAGATGCCGCGCGGGAAAGGATGCCCCGTATTTTCCTGCCAGGACACACGCCCAAACCGAATAGCGTGTGCGTAGCAGCGTGCCATGGCATTTTGGTTCCCTGAAGGGAAGATGCGCAGGCATTGCTTTCTCTCTGTAGGTGCTATATGCCAATGGACCGCTTAATCCGGGAGAAAACGGCAGCGGATCGGTTACGAAGGCGGGGCACAGTACAGAAGACCTCTCGATCACACAGTGTCTGCGCCAAAGAACCACTTACTTAATTTAGTGCCGTTTTGAATGATTGCCGCCGTCTGCTAGCTAGCTTCATTGAACATGAAGAGGATCGGTCGAGCAGAATCGCGCTCTTTGTTGCGACACATCTCATGCGAAATGAGTTACATTACACTGAAAAAAAAAGTGCAACGTTTGGTAGGAAAAGTGCAACGCATGGGTAGCACCACTTTTCGTCGCACTTTGTGCAACGCATGCGACACGAATTGTGCAACGATCGCGTGTTGCAGTGTGGTGCTACCGTTGCAAAAAGTGCAACGCTTAGCGCAACATTTTCGTCGCAAAAAAGTGCAACGTTTTATACCGACGGCTGAAAAAAACAAAACTAGGTTTTTTTC
>KB455496.1:201586-219030 GCA_000341325.1 Panagrellus redivivus | reverse complement strand
AATTACGTTTTTCGCCGGTAATCGCTACTGTAAAACTACGCTGAAGTGGTCTCGTCGTGAAGATTGTAGGTTCGAATCCTGCCAGGATCGAAATTTTTTCCTTATTTTTTCTATTTTTAAACTTTGTAAATAAAATAAAACTTACATATGGGTTCAGGTAATAAAGTGAATTCGCATGACAAATCACATTAACAATGAAGAATCCCGTTGCAAATACGCCGAAGGCATAAAAGAAAATGACGTGGTATTCTGCAAAGAAACAAAATTTATGGAGGTGCAAAAAATGAAACGAGACCGGTTTGAAGGAATGAATGAGTAACATAAGTAAAAAACTTACGGATGGCTTCGCGTTCGCCGACAATGGAAAGGGCGACCATGAAGATCAACTCCAAAATACCGAAGATGGCATAACAGTATCGAGCGAATGTGTAAAAACGGGGCGATTTGGTTTCAACGGAGCGTAGACGGCCATACCGGAAGAAGCCGACACCGAGTTCGACAAGTCGGAGGGGGATGTGGAAGAGGAAAGTGAATTGCCAGAGGATTCGCTCAACTGGTAAGTTGATGATTCGGGAGAGAGATGGGAGGCGGGCGCGCTAAATGGGTGGATTACGGTGGAATTTGAAAAGTAAAGTGAAAGACATACTCCGCATTGCCAATTGTAGTTGCTAATTTCATCGTTATGGAAAGTCAGAGCCACGATAATGGATGAAACAGCGCCAAAAAGGGGCGGAAGGAAGCCAGTGAAGAAGAATGCCATCGGCGATAAACGCAAGAGTTCGCGGACTTCGTATTCTGGAGCTCGTCGGACCGGGTGGCATGCTGGGAAGCGGTTTCGGGGCCCTGGGACTGTAGTCGATGGATTTGTCGAGGAGAGGGTGTCGGAATAGGAGGAATTGTCCAAACTTCCGGAAACAGAAGGAATCGATGTCTGTTTGGCTTCCAATTCGACATTTTCAGTCGTCACAACAGCCTCAGGCAATTTGGCATTCAATTCCACTGGAATCACATAGCTTCGTCGAAGGCCATTGCCGGACCGTGACCGATGCAGCTGCTTTGAGTGGATCGAAGCCGTGGAAGCAGTCGAATTACTGCTCATGACGACGACGACGACACTGATCCCGAAGAACCACAGATGGTGAAAGGGGGAAAGCGAAAGTGGCGCTACGAGATGTACGTACGTTCAATTCAGTCAAAAAAGGAACAGCATCGACGATCCGCGGATGACGATCGATCTAACGTTGAGCGCTCCTGGAGCCAACAACGAGGAAACCAACTTTGAACGACCCGTTTTTCCGGATCGTGTTAAGCGCACACGTTTCAACAATCCACGCCGTCAGTCGACAAGAATGGACGAGATCCGCATGCATGATGGTGCTGTTGCACCGCCTAAGGCTATCCGTAGGCTGACCGCCAACAGCGATCGAAAATTCTCTTCCCCCTTTTTGTCGCAGTGCGGGGGAGAACGTCTTCTTGACGCTGGCGTCATTTCGGTCTCCTTATGGGGTCTAATTCACGGGCAGCGACGACGCGGCAGATTTGTGAATGCAATCGGTGTTGGAGACTGGGTCATCGATGCCAATTCGCATGGATTGTCAATCGTCTGATGACGATGACGGTTATTGAAACGTTTTGATTTTCAATAATTGCAGTTTTGTAGATAAAAGCGAGGAGAATCCCTTTCAAATTTATCGTTGTTTAAAATGTTACAAATTCATAGTATCAGTTACGGTGGGCGGGGCCAGATCTCTAACGCACACGGCTTCGAATGCCCTCGAAAAGTTCAACGCCGAGGATGGTGAAGCCGAGCGCGATGGAACCGTAGTCAGAAAGGTGGTACAGGAAGGAGGCCATGCCGGCGGGGATGATCGGAGTCACGAGATGGGCCAGGAGAGCCAGGAAGACGGCACCGAACAGGGCTAAAGACAAAATTAACTTTGTTAAAGCCTGTAATTGCCAGAAAGTGCTCACCCAAGGCATATTGAGCCCGAAGACCCCAATCCTGGACACTGGTCAGCTGCTGAACATCGTAGCGACCATCAATCTGTTCATACCAACGCTTTCCGGACAGGAAGACGTTGAGGGCGACGACAGTGAAGACGATGAGGAAGTTGAAGAGGCCGATGCGATCAGATTCCAGGAAGAGGGTAACAGCCTGAAGAGAGAGGGCTACCAGATGCGAGATACGGAGGCTGTTGACGGTGTTGCCGAATTCATAGTTGAAGCTGCGGTGCGACATGTTGATTTGGCCTTTGAGGTCTAAAGGTCACGTAAATGAAACCGGGAAGGGGATGCCGCCGACTGGTCAGAGGGAAGAAGCTTCGAATGCCGGAGGTGGTGGGAATTTGGGGGTTTGGGAGTTTCAGAGGAGGGGGTTATGGTAATTTTGTAGGTGAATTTTGGTCAAAAAGAGGGTTTTACACGTTTTTCAAACATTATTCATTGGAAAAAATATTTACTATTGAAGCGGCCTTCAAGAACAGTTTCATATCCCTCCAAACTCACCCTTCGCAACGGCATTGCCAGTTTTTCGAACTTCTTCAGCAATTTTCTCCACCTGAGCTCGCGCTCTTTCTGTAGTCGTGCTCATTTTTAATTAGTTGATAGCTAAAATCACAACAATCAAGCCAATTTCCACATCAATCGCAACCGCGTGCCACGAAACCACGCTCAAAATCAATCCCGTGCCCATTCTATTCTATTTTCAAACAAACTTTCTCACAACATAAGCAAAAAACGGCCCCAACCCAACTAACCTGCAACTCCTAGATATTTTCGCCACCATTCAAAACCCTAACCCTCACCATTTTTTTTCAAACACAACCACAGCTGTTGTTCACTTTGCATCCGGAGGGGGAGGTGGTCGTTCCATCGTCAGCCGAGCCGAGATGATTTCAACAACAACTGTCCTCGAGCGGTGTTGCTTTTGTCCGTGAGTTCCAGCGGCCTGCCAACGCACTCCACCCATCAGATATTTTGTTTGCATCATGTTGTTTGACTTGAGGCATCAAGGGTTAAAAACCGGGCAAGGCAAGCCAGTACGGCCTCAAGGACACCACCATGGTTCATAGATGCCTTATTTATCGATTCCGGAGGGGTGGAATTGGTAGGATTGTTGACAGGGTTGATGTTGTTTTGAGCTGGAGGCAGTGGTTGGTGGTGGTGATTACTGTTTGAACGGCAATTTAGGGATGAAGGGTTGTTTGGGTTGAGGAGGGAGCTGAAAGTGGCATTATTGCAAATATGGTTTATCAAAAAGTTGGGTATAAAATGCTCAATTGGGCTTGAAAACGTCATAAACAAAAAATGCAAACAATGTGCCAAACAAAAGAAACTTTTTGTAACGCAAGAAAAGCAGTGTAACACATCGACTCCGCCTTTAGAGACTCTAGAGTCGACTCAGAGAATCTTCTAAAAAAGATACGTTTCAACATTATGCAAAAGAGAAAAAAAACCACATGAAAGAAAACATTTTAAAAGAACCGCCGTAAAAGGTGGTCAATGTGCCATTATCGATTGCCCCATTCTTCAAAATGTTACCAACGACTGACCCACACATAGATCGATCACCTCACACAGTGTGGACCGACACACGGCGCGCTTTACCGCTCGAGGGCGCTTCACGTCCGCATGGATCCGAACACCTTTCTAAACTGTCTTGACACTGTCCTTATGCGATCAAGCAGCTTGTCACATATCTAATTCACCCTCTCGCGCCATGGGTAACACGCAGATCCGACAAGGATAAAAAATGCACCCAACGCCGTCCGTTCTTTCGCGCATTTTGGACGCGCCTGCCACACTCCCTCTCGTAATTCCTTTTTCGTCCCCGGTTTGCGGGTCGGCGCCGTTTCCACAGGCCACCCCACCCATACCCAGCTGTTCTCCATTTGCCAGATTGAACGTGCATCTCGCGAGACGGGAGAGCGCTTATGATTGTCGTCGTTTCGGGCCGCCGACGATCCTAACGTGATATTGGTGACAATTAGATACGCGCGGTATGTTCACACTTCCGAGGCGAGCGCCCGTTCACACCTTTGTATCATGCACTTCTTTTTTGCAGATGGACGGCCTCGCGTCGAACTCGCTTCCTCGGCTGGTCCTCCTCGACGGCGCCAACATCATGGCCAACTTTCGGGAAGTCATTGAATCGAAACGGGCTAAATGTGAAGCGTAAGTCGTTTTGAAACATTCTTTTTGAGATAATTTTGACCTTTCAGGCGAAATGACCCAATGATCCTCGCCCTCCTTGCCGGCGTCTTCCTCAACCATGGCCTGAACTTTCGCATCGTTGTCCCGAAACTGGCCACAAGTGATGAGAGCAGCACTAACATGTTTGTGGATATTCTTGATGTGAGTTTTCTGGCATCCTAATTGGCAGTGGTGTGCGAAATGCAAATTTCAACTTTCAGGAGCTCGTCCAATGCGGCCTCGTGATCCGGCCCACAACCCCCGATAAAGAGGAGGACGATCGTGCCATGCTTCAACTCGCCGACCGATACGGCGCCGTAATCATTAGCCAGGACAACTTCCGGAACCATTACGAGGAATTCGGCAACCTCATCCACACCAACGTCATTGGATACAAGAATGTCCGGAATGACAAGTTTTCGATTGAAATTTTAAAAGAACGGCTGACTGTGGAGCGGCGGTTCTGTTTGAACGCTAATTCATGTAAGTTTTTAACTTCCTCTTTCATGACTACGGTAATGATAGCCTTCTTTCAGCCGACTTTTATGCCCAACCCACCGATCCACAGTATGCCAAAGTCAAGAAAGGCCTAACCAAATTCCCTCAAATTAACCCTAATATGCATGAAAAGATCGGCGCCCTAAACCTGTTCATCCACGAATACCTGTGCCAAGTAATCAACTTCTGTCGACCAAATACCGAACCGGTGGACTTCATGCGCAACTGCGATGATTATGTAATCACGTCATTTTCCGACTTTAAAGATAGGCATCGTACCAGCCTACAGAAGCCTGCTAACAAAATTTGATGTGTATGGGTATTGCCTGTGTAGGATTAGAATTATTATGCTTGTAGAACTTAAATATTATACTTAAAACCGAATGTGAATAAAGAATACCCATCTATTTGTTTGATTTGACTTAATTTGACTTGATAAGTTTTAAAAAAGTGAGAAAGTGATGAATTCATGGTCAACGAAGAGTGGGATATCGAGATTTTGATTCACTTCTGGGACGCGTCAAGTGGCTCGATCGCGTCTTTGTGCAGCCTCAATAAGGCCTTGTTCGCCGCCACCGATCGGGACTTCTATTGTCGAGCTGATGGCGACCCACTGTGTGCGTTCAGTTCAGCCGCCGCCAGATAGCCGGTGACTGAACCAGACGTGAATAAACACGATTTTGGAGGCTTTGCCCCCCATATGGGATTGTCCGAAAAAGGAGGGTGGTCGTTGACTACTTACTCATCGCGTCAATAAGTCAGCCTCAGCCGACTATCGGCGAAAACTTTGGGATAACTTTGACATTTTAAGAATTTTCGACTTTCTCGATATCCAGAACCGCATTATTATGAAATCCATCTTATTTTTAACCCTTTTAAGTATCGTATTTCTGCCATCTGGTAAGCCCACTCCATACCTATGCCCGTCTAACCCTCTCTTACAGTATCCTCAATCTTCTGCCACCTGTGTGAATCCGTCGAAGGCGAAACCGATTGCTATGCGTCCAGCTGCGTTGGAGTGGCTTGTATCAAACGCTCCGGAGAAGTCGACGGCAAGATTCGCGTCCAAAAGATGTGCCAAGTCAGTGGAGATCCTCTTCCCGCCTCCACGGAATCCACCTGTCGTGAAAGCTTCCTGTGGCAAGGCCATCTCGGCACAGAATGCATCTGTCGCGGTGATTGGTGCAATGGCGCCACCGCCATCACTTCGATGTCCTCAGGCACTTTGGGCTTGCTGCTTTTTGCTTCGCTTTTGGTACGACAGTTGTGTACACAATAACTCATAGCGTCCTCGCCACTGAAGTGTGTACTTCTTTGCGGTGGCGGCAAATGGTGAATGATCTCATCTTGTTTATTTTATGTTTTTTTTTCCGCTGGAACATTTTTATAGTTTTATAATAAAAATGATGTTTTGATGATGTTCTTTTGATGTTGGGCTACATTGGCATTGAAATGGGTTACAAAGTGGGTGCAACAGGTGCCACAACAAGGGAATCCAACAACAAAACCGCCCTCAAATCCACGAAAACACCACATTTATCATTTGAATCAACATGATGAAGTCGTCCTGGCCTTCGAAGCCACCCTATTCCTACGTGGCCCTAATCTGTATGGCCATTCACGCTCATCCAACACGGCACATTACTCTGGCAGAGATTTATGCTTACATTCGAAATCGGTTTGCCTATTATCGTGATGGATGTCCTGTAGCCTGGCAGAACTCGATTCGGCATAATTTATCGTTAAATGAATGTTTTGTCAAAGTGCCGAAACAGGATCGAGCTATTGGTAGGCTAAAAGGAGCCTTTTTATTCAAATTTGGTTATCTTTTTAGGTTGTTACTGGACGTTACATCCAGATGCATGGGACATGTTTGCTGATGGCTCCTACTTGCGTCGAAAACGGCGTTTCCGACGACCCCGAATTTCAAGTGTTCCGACATCACAGTTCGAACTGCATACATGATTGCTCCAATGTGAACAGATTTTGTTATTTGCAATTGTATATCAAATTAACATAAAAAAGCCACAAAATTAGTCGATAGGACCCATTTGAAATTCTTGGCCATCTTTGTATCCACATGTGTGTCCAGTGCTACCCTGCTAAGACCTCAATAAACCAATGTTCGCCTTTTGTTCTTCCAAAAAAGATAATATATCATTTATAGATTACATCAATCACACAAGACCCGATAACACAATCATACCACTCAAGAGCTCTTGTACTTGGCGATACCTTGCTCGCTCATCACGCAGATGTGGTTCAAATCACGGAAGTGCTGGTTGTAGTCGAGTCCGTAGCCGACGATGAACTTGTCAGGGATGTTGAAGGCGACGAAATCCTCGGGCACTTCGACTTGACGCGTGATTCGCTTCGACAACAGGACGCTCGTCCAGACCTGCTTGGCTCCGAGGTCCTGCAACGTGTGGACGAGACGGCTCATGGTCAAGCCGCTGTCGACGATATCCTCGACGATGAGGACATTCTGGCCCTTGAGCTCGTCCTGATTGGTAAGACCGATGATTTGGACCTTGCCGCTGGAAGCCGTGTCTTCGTAGCTCTTCGTTCGGATGAAGTCGACCTTGATGGCGGATTTGCACTGATGCCGAGCGACGCTGAGTTCATCGGCGAGCGTGGTGAAGAAACGGTAGGAGCCTTTGAGGACGCAGAGCAGAATCAGGGGCTGAAGGTAAAAAAAATGATGAGAAAGGGAAAAAGTTATCTTCCGATGCCGGGAATCGAACCCGGGCCTTGTGGGTGAGAGCCACAAATCCTAACCACTAGACCACATCGGAACTGGAGGGAAAGTGATAAATTGATGGGAGTATCGACTTTATTTCAAGCCAATTTTAAGCAAAAGTCCACTCAAAAGTTCAAAATCCAACAAAAAAGACAAACCTTATCACCGATAGCTTCATGAATCTCATGGGCAAGCTGCTTGACACGGTCACGCACAAATCCTTCGGGAATAATCACGGATTTCAGATCGTTTTGATAGCAGCCAGGCAGGAGGAACAAGTTGGTGTCGAATTCGAGATCATCTGGGATCGGTACGGACTTGGAGGGCATGATGGCAACACGGACTTGACTGGCTGAAAGACCAAAAGTAAGATTGAACAGGAAAAGTAGGTATAGAGAGCGCAAAAAGGGTAACATTGCAAATCAGCCAAACTAAACGTCAGACTGAGTCTGCATGTATGCACACCATGGTCACGAGCGAAAAAAGTGATCGCGGACCATCGTTTTTTGTTCCGTGGGAATACAATTAGAGTGGTGGGAACATGATGGTACGTTAAAGTGCAATCGGAACGGACTTTTAGGGTGGTCAGAGGGGCTGTAAGTACGTTTTGTCGTTGTTTAAATTAAAAATTATAAGAGTAAAAAGATGATAATTCAGATTGTTTCGATATTTAACATACTAATGGAATAAAAAGTTCTAGTACGAAGCAACCGAGGTCCCAATCCAAATACGCAACACAGTCAATAGGCTGGTCCGTTTCGAATGCCCAAGCCCCGACTTTTCCGATGACTTTTAGCAACGACAGACCGGTGGTTTTCAGGGTCATAATTATCAGCGCACAATCTCATCAATGCAATGTGTTACCTATGGTTAACACGTGAAACACGACGAGCAAAAACCAAAGATAGCATATAGGCCTTTGTCAAGTCGAAAAGATGAGAACAATGGCCTTTTAAAAAAGTGAACCAGCGATAAATTAAAAATATTTACATTTTAGTAATCGAGGACATAAGGAAAAAAATTATCTTCCGATGCCGGGAATCGAACCCGGGCCTTGTGGGTGAGAGCCACAAATCCTAACCACTAGACCACATCGGAACTGGAGGGACACTGAAGACGAGCAATGACATAGCCGGTCCAATTGAAGGGGGAAATTGGCCGTTTCAAGGTCATCAAAACGTGAAAGTCATCGAGTAAAAGTCAGAATGGTAAGAAGAAACTCCTACTAACACAGTTGAATTTAGACAGGTTTGAAAGTTTTCCGAAAAAAACGTCAAAGAACATTGAAAATGACAACCTTTGAAACTCAAAAACTGACTAGACACCGCAATGCTCTCTCTCGACAACCACGTAACTAAAGATAGGGGCAAGTGAGAGTGCCCCTGCCACCCCGATAGGACCGACAGAGCAGCTAATCTGTGTACGCTGCCGCGCGGACGGCTGCCCCTTTCCCTTCGTGGCCCATGTTGTCCATGTCAAAAGTCTTCAATAATCTTCAAGTTTACTCATTTCAATCTCTCCGAAACAAATAATATGGTATTCAGTTTTTGGTACAAACGTTAAATCCGCTACATGTGCATTTGAAAGCCTGCTATTTCGTTGTGTAACATGACTAAATGCAGGCCCTACAACGTGTAAAGCTAAAACTTACAATAAGACTAACAAGACCGATCACAGCCATTGGGGTACAGTAGATTAGTGATAGACGTATACATCAGGTAATTGAAAGTGTGTAAATATGGACGTATATAAGCCGAGAGATCCGTGGTGCGGTTGGTGGTGGAATTGATCGAAACACGTAGACTCGCGCGAGAGGAGAAGGGGTATGTGAGACGGGGGACGGATGACGTCAATCGGAGGAGCGCTTTTCATCCTAGAAGCCGGCCTCAACTTCGTTAATGTTCTCGCAGATGGTGGTGGTGGCTGTCATCGACGGCTGGGAAATGGCTTCCATGCGCTTGATGAGAGTGGGGACGTTCAGGGCGGGGACTAAAATGCAAATTTTTTGATGAAAATGCCTAATTTGGTCAATGGAAATGGAAACTCACAGAAACCAAGACCCTGAAGGAACAACATAGTCGCCTCAGTGACACGCTCCGGCTTATCATCAAGGACCAGGCCACATGAATCGCTGATCTTGACCCAATCCGACTTGGCAGGGTCCAACTTCGAGTTGACATCAACGCTATCATCGATGAAAGCGGATCGGGCGCCGACAATCTGGAGCACCGGGATGTTGAGTTTCGGGCCAGCGGTACCATCACGGGAAAATTCGATCGGGGAACGGCTAAAAACAATGTTTAAGATGAAAAAGAGCTCAAAGATCATTGACAGATCAAGCCTGGATCAAAGATAATCAAAACCCACTTCAAGAAGCTCTCAATAAACGCCGCCAAATTCGTCGGATTGGGCAAATTGTAGAAGAAAGCCTTATACTGATGGACAATGTCGGGATTGCATTCGTCGAGCCGAGTGCCGAAATGGTGCCACATAAGGTAATCAGTCGTGAAGTTGGTCACCCGATTGGAGCGAAGATAGTTAATGTTCATCTTTTGGTAGCCCCATTCGATCCAGCCAGCCTTTCCGGCGGAGCAGTTGACGAGAATCAAGGCGTCGAGCTTGTTTTGGTTCTCGAGCTGGAAAATGGCAAAATGCATTCAAAATACGCTCAAAATGCCAAAAAACCAACCGCATATCGAAGCATAACATTGGCCCCAGCGCCAATACCGAATCCAATAAACGTTCTGAATCCAAAATGGTTCACAACGGCCTGCACGATGGAGGGCATCGATTCCATCGACGGAAAAACAAAGTTTTCGCCGAATGGCTTGGCATCCATCTCCTGGCCCGGGGCATTGATGTTGTAAACACAGAATTTATCAGCAAATTCGGCGACCGTGCCAAATTGGAAGAAATTTTGGAAGTTGTTGTCCGCATCGAGGCCGATATCATGGAAAGTCACGATGGGATGACGTTTGCGGTCGCCATAGACGGAAACTTTAACGAGGCCATAGCTGGTTTGCACCTTTTCCTGTAAATAATTCATTTTAATCCTTGTCAGCTGACTTATAATGCTAATGCTAATACAAACCTGGAAGGCCGTTGCATTTGTGAGTGGTTCCGTGTCACCGATGAGGGGATAGAGGCCGAGTTCGATCGACGACATGCTTGGTTAGTACAATATAATTTGATGATGAGTGGCTCCAAACACTGCAAATTGCAACTGTTATCATAAGGGATTGCGGAATGGAGGGTAATAAAGTTTGCTCTGGTGGGGATGTTCGTCATAAAAATGGGAACGGGCAATCGATATGGGGACACGGGCTGGAACAAAGTGTGAAAGGAAATGGGAACGACGTCACGCGGCCAAACTTCAAAGAAATGGGAGAACATGGCGGGTTTCGAAGACGCGCTGGCGCTATCGACAAGCTGGGGTGGGGGAGCGCGGTGGCGGGGGGACAAAGAAGCTAGTAAGTCGGCGGAAAGATTGACTGAACGGATGGGGGAAGCTAGCATTGCCAGTGGCGGTGAGCAAATAGTGTTTTCACAGCTGGGAGGAGGGTGCTTTCTTCAATGGACATTATACAGTCAAATTCACTAGCCAGACAATGGACACACAACCAGACACTCTCACAACTGCATGTATTGTGCGCGCTTTTCCGCAGTCTGTTTTCAGCCATTATCGTCCATTGTTTTGACAGCCCTAATACTCCCATAACGAACAGAATCAATTTCAATTACAATCAAAAAAACAACAAAAACCCATTCTGACATTTTATCACCATCAAAATGTCATCCGCAAATGCTGCCCTCAAGGCAATCCGCGACTCAATCAAGGCAGGGAACTTCGAGAAGGCTGCGAGGGAGATTCAGGCAAGATTTTCACAGTTTCACTTTTTGAGGGAGACATTTATATATATTTTAGGCCGCTGAAACTTCCGGTGTCAGCAGCATCCATCTCTTCCTCTTCGGCATCGCAGCGGCTAATGCCCTCGGCAAGGAGAGCACTGCTTTAGCCTATCTCGGCAAGGCGAAGGAGATTGCGAATGATAACGCGGAAGTCATCCGGGCCGAATGCGCAGTCTATGAAAAGTTTCCGACGGCCGTGACTTCGGAGGGGCTTCAGGTGCTGGAGAATGCTATTGAGAATGAGGGGTGAGTTTTGACAGTCGAAGGAAGTCATTTGAAAGAAAATATATATATAAACTTCAGCACTTCCGATGAAAAACGAGAAAAGTACCGCAAAATTCGATGGCTTTTCTTCCTCCGAGCCGGCAAAGTCGCAAATTTCGAGCAACTGCCCGACCTCGAAGATGCCCTCGGTGATTTTGATGTTTGTGAGGCTTTGTTGAAGGCAGCCAAGAGTGGGGCGAAGGTTCAATTGTCAATTGTGAGTCTAAAACTTGCAAAATGTCGTCCAAATGTGTAATTTCAGGCCCAGAAAGCGTTCATCAGCGCCAAAGACCAACTTTCCCAGCCGGAACACCTCTTCGGAGTCCTTCTATTCAACAGTGCTGGCTTTGTTGGAGCTCTCCAGCAGTTTGCCATCGAACATGCGTTGAAATTTGGCACTGATGATCAGACAATCTTCAAAACAGTGCTTTGCCCATTGGCTGAATTCCTTCTCAAACAGGAGCATGTTTCACCTGACCTACAGACGCTGATTCAATCCGAGAAGTTCGTCCCCGAAGGCAAGCCATTCACGGAATGGTTGGTCCACCTCCTCAATGGCAACATTGCCCTGGCTTATGACGCCCTTCTGAAGCTGTCGCCCGATGTGTACAGCCGATGGCCGTTCCTTGGACTTGCTTTACACACATTCATCTCCACGAAGCAGTATGTTCGGGCACTGTCGCTGTATCGAGCAACTGTGAAGTACTTTCCGGCTGCATTGAACGCGAAACTTGCCATTTTCGAGGTTGAAGCCATCTTCGCGAACCATGGCGACAATGTTGATCTGAAGAACATCGTCAAGATAGCCGATCGCGTCAACCTGGAGAACCCCGATCCCAGATTGAGCGAGGTCAAACTTCGGGCTGAGATTCTGCTCGGAACTGTGACCCCCTTGGAAGTCGATACCGCGGCGAAGGGGCTCAGCGATTTGAAGCGGCTCGAATTGCTGGCTGAATCTCAATTCTCCGTCAAAAACTACAAAGCAGCTGCGTTCCATGCTGAAAGGGCTGTCGAAGCGGACGAGCATTCATGGAGATCGAAGCTGATTCTGGCCAAATGTGCATGGCATATCGATGAGGACTACGATGAAGCCCAGGACCAATTACGTGTGCTGGCATCTGAAGAGCCATTTGTCGCTGATGTCTATGCTGCCATGGCGGAGCTGATGTTCGAAGGCGAGGACTTTGAAGTCGCGAAGAAGTTGATCGATCACGCGACGCTTTTGAACCCGTGTCGACAGACTTTTCGAGAGCTTCAGGACGAGATTTATGCGAGACTTGTAAGTCATTTGATATCTTTGTTGTATCAAGTCAATGTCTGCCCCTTCAGGACCTCCCCGTCGCTGATCGCCTCAAAAACCTCAACGCCTATGTCCAGCTCAAACCGTACTCCATGTGGGCCGTCAAACACGCCACCATCCTCGAAGTTCAGAACGGCCATTTCGATGAAGCTGTCGGCAAGCTCAAACGCGTCATCAATGCCATGTCCAACGATGCTGACGTCGATTCCGAAGTCAAACGTGATGCGGCTGCTATTTGGGGCTATGTGGGTGTCGTCAACTTCCACCGAGGCCAGACATTGTCAACCATGTACGCCTTCGAATCAGCTGTCGCCCTTGCCCCGGAGAATCCGAGCTACTTGCTTCAACTTGCCCTGAGTCAGCGGAAACTCTGCCAATTTGACAAGGTCTTTGCCACTTTGAAGCTGTTTCGTGCCCTTCCAGCGTCGCCGATTCTCAAAGATGTCGCGCATCGCCTGTTTCTGGAGACCGTGGCCCTGTATGCCGCTGACCTTCCAGCCGGAAAGGCCCAACTCCGCCAGCTGATCGTCCTGTTCAAAATCCTCGGTGCCATGTCTACCTCCCAGTGGTGCAAATACAGAGCACTCACATTTGCCGTCGCCAATGCCTTGAAGCTTCTTCGCGGCTACAACGAATCTGTTTTGGAAGCAGTTTTGCCGGAAATTGCCGATTTCGCTGGGAAGTTTTCACTGACTGACGGCACTACGATTCTGAAACTGGAAGTTGGACTTCTTTTGAGTCTGCTCGCGATTGAAGAGAATGCAGGGTCGCTGAATGAGGCTGGTGTGCGATTGTTAGAGTTTGCCTGGAAGCTGGAGGATGTTACTGTTGCTGTGGCGTGAGTATTTTGTGATTTGGGGCACGGTTTTAGTCAGTTGTGTTTCAGAGCTCGACGCTTCTTCCGCAAAGCCATCGTTTCGGTGACAGATCCCACGATCCAGGCATCGCTTTACATCAATCTCGGGCTCACGTACAGCGTTCCCGGCGCACTTGATGCCGAAAAGGCGCTTCATTGTTTCCTCCGTGCCTTGCAACTCAACAAAAACAACGCAGCCGCATTGTCTTTGGTTGGATTCATTTGCTTGTCGCTGAATAGGGTACGTTTATGGACCTGTCATGCATCTTGGCAACTTGTATTTTCAGTTCGCCGACGCTCGCAAAGCCTTCAACGCTGCCCACATCCTCGAACCCGATCAAGTCCAACATTGGTGGGGTCGCGCCCTTCATGCTGAAATCACCGGTGAGAAGAATACCGCGGAAGTTCGAAATGACTACCAGCATTCCTTGTCGATCCAGCCATGCGTAAGTTTTGCTGATTTTGCATACAGTGTCAATTTTGGTCATTTTAGTCTCAAGCCATCGAATCATTTGCGTATTACCTGCTCGAAGCCAAACGCAAACACGAAGCCGTCTCGAAGGAAACGTTCTTCGATTTTACTGTCGTCAAGAGCCTGCTCCGTATGTTTTTCTCACTTTTTGGATTCTATTTATCTCTGTTCTTCCAGTCACGAATCCTCAGTCCGACATTCTCGACTTTTCCTTGGCCGTCATTGCTGAGCATTTCCGGCACTTTGAAGAGGCTGCCTTTTTGATCAGTCGCGTCAGTTCCAGGAGCAGTGAAGTGCAATTGACCAAATCGCGAATCTTGACGTATGTTTTACCGTTTGGTGGTGATTTTTGTCAGGATTGTTACCATTTTAGCGCTTCTCCCAACACTTCTTCGCCGCCTGGAGCCCCAGAATCCATCCAGCGCCTCAACTCTGTCTACCATGCCAGCCTCGACGAAGCTGTTGCAGCCACTGGCTTCAAAATGCAGATGTACATTACCCTCTTGCTGAATTCGCTTGCCCGGGACAACTCGAGAATCTTTTGGAAGTTCTTCACTGCCAAGGTTTATCCGCTGATTATGGGCTTTGTCAATGTGCTGGGTCTGGTAAGTTCAAAACATTTCTAATAGCCATAATATTCATGTTTTGTTTCAGGACAGTTACTGGTCCCGAAGCATCCATGCCGTCTTGCGCGAGAACCGTCCGCCGCATAAACTTCTGGAAGTGTTCCCGCTGGTCCGTCCCAAGCACGAATACACGTCGACCCGGGCCCTTCAAGTTGACACCACCAAGTTTGTCCGATACGACCCTGCCGTGGCGCCGTTGCTGGAAATCTTTACCCGACTTCGCGAAGAACAGCCAACAGAAGATGACGTCACATTTGACGAAGATGATGCGAGTTTGTTGATCCCATCGGATCTCCTGGATGATGATGACGGCTTCGGTGATGACATGTAAATTAAATTGTGCCTGTCAGGTTTATTTATGTTAAATTTGATTAAATATAATAATAATTTGAAAAGTGGTTGATCAGTATCCTACAATTCTGTAGACCAGAGCCCTCAAAAGACGCGCTTCATAGGCAACTGTTTTCCGAACGTCTTGAATCGGGCCTCCACCGATGAGAGGGCCTTCTGCGGTTGAGGGGATCTCTTTTCCGTGCACTGAAATGAAGTTTTTACTTTATGTGTTGACGAAATTCTGACTTACATTCGCATTTTTGCAACGCTTCCAACAACTCGTTGATTACAGAATCACGTAGATGAATAATGTGCTTCGACAGGGATTCCAAAGTCGACAGTATGACACGCTTAGTGTAGTACCAGGTATCGACGCCAAGGACACGTTCACAGTCCTGCATGGCAGATATGATGGTCAGAAGGCCGAATTCAATGTTTCCCTTCGTACAGTATAGCGTGCCAATCACAAGATGGATGATACAGCCATGAAATTGTTTCTTCTCGGCGCTGCTGTTTTCGAGAGCCTTCACATTGCGTATGATCATCTCCGCCATGTCATTCTTCGACGTCAGAACCCACGAAGCACACAAATTGGCTAACAAAATTGACTGTTTTTCTAGCAAGTTGTCTTCGATGAAGCGACCGTCAACCATCAAAAGGCTCGTGTACAGATGCGAAGCGGCTTCATACTTTCCGAGCATGAAAAGTGTATGCGCCAAGTTGAGTTTATAGACATTGTTATCATGGCACACATCGTTCCATCGATGCCACAACTTCTCAAGGGCTTCATAATTGTTGCGTTCCCACTCGATTTTCGCCTGTGCCGTCGCGACTGGTATAAACTTCTCCATCATAAGGGCCTTTTCGTCCAATGCCGCCATGACAGCCTCATCCTCGCGATCCTGTTTGGCACGTTCGACTTTTTCACAGATTCGACGGAGCTCGTGCAACATGATATTGCCGATGGCATCGAATTTGGCATAGGCTTCATCTAATGATGATTGCTGGGTGATGATGGCATCGAGATAGTCATAGGTGTGCTGGCTAAGATAGGTGTAGGTCAGATGGGCATTTTCGGCAAGGACATCGGCGGCGAGGTCGTAATATTCATATTTACAGTAGAGAAGGAGTAGATTCGAGAAAGTCTCAGGTGGGAAGGGATTCTGGCTAAGTAGGTACTGTAGTTTTGCGAAACTATCAGCCAGGGAGTGGTCAACGTTGATAAGGGCTTGATTGTGTAGGGTGACAGCGTCGAGTTCATCTTCGGCGCGTGGTGGCATGTCTGTTAGGGCGTCTCGGGCGGCATCCACTGGAATTTCGACGTTTTATGACAATTTAAAGTCTTAAAACTCACTATTCTCCTGCCGATAGTCAATAGCAAACTTCAAATTACAAGCTTCGACCAGTGCCGTCTCATGGAGCAACAAGCTGTTCCCCACACTTCGAACATCCATCCCCTCTGTGACCATGCCAACACTCAGCTCAGGATAGTCTTTAATCCCACGATCCACGATTTCCCCGATATATTTTAACGCAGAATCATACGCACCCAAATTGTAATGGCAAAGCGCAATGGCATAGTACTCATCGGCCACATAGCCATGTGACTTTGCCGATGCATTGAACTTGTCCAACGCTTGTCGATAATTGCCTTCTTTGTACTCCAAACATGCCAGATTGACATCGACATCAGGGTCATCGGGTGAGTATTGATCGACAAGTACCCTTGCATTGACATGGTCTTCTTCCCTATATTTGATGGCTGAATCCAGCTTAATAACAGCCGATTGTAGCGATGAATTCGTCACTGTTGACAGCACTGCCACGGCTTCTGGCAACAAAAACGCGTTATACAATGCCTGAGCGTGGTATAGTCGATATTCTTCATGGTCTGGCACGAGTTGGGACAGCTTGTCGTAGCATTCGGCTGCCATCGGATAATCTTGCGTCGAATAGTGGCAATACGCAAGCAGAGACAGGGCAGCACGACTGTTTGGCGTCCGTTGAAGTTCATATTGAAGGACTCGGATGCAGTCAGCATAGCGGTTTTCTTTTATCTGCAAAAAAACGGATTTTTGTAACTTTCTGTGACTGTCAAAATTGGTAAACTTACAAAACCATAAATCGTTGTCGTGAATTCCCCATCTTTAATTGGCACAAACGCCATATTTGGGTATGAAAACGACAAAGGTGCCTTCCGACGGACAGGAAAAGCCTAGGAAGCTCATGCGCCAAAGCGCGTTGCAACGTTTCCA
>KB455496.1:183617-193682 GCA_000341325.1 Panagrellus redivivus | reverse complement strand
TTGCGCAAAAGTCTGTAAGCGCGCGCACCTGTAAGCGTGTAAGCGCTTTTTTCTCAGTGTAACACTGATCGTAATTATTCATCTTTTTTTATAATTGATGTTGGTTTTGACTGTAAGATGTGGAGAATCCGTTTCAAGATGCCAATAGTTCCAACGATGAGCGTTCCAATCAAAATCATTATGGTAGTTACAAACAATGCCCAAACATCCAAACTGTATTGTTGAATCACGCTTAAAGAGTGCGCGACGGTAGCAAGTTCGGGGAGTCGGCCGCCATTAGCGAGTGCAAAGTTGACGTGTCGAATGAAAACTTCATCCGCGGAAAATGGCTTGGTCCGGAGCAGTTTCTGAATCCGTTTAGCTTGAGTTTTGTATCTGAAAACGACTGTCAGTTGTTGTAGTTAAGTGCAAATTCAAAACTCACTTGTCAGTGCCAAGCATTTCCGCCAACTCAGCTTCGAACGTTTGGCTTGACTTCAGCAAGCTTTGTTTATCGATACTTCGGCCCCAACCGTTTCTCTGGACAATGGCCGCGTTTCGAGCTTGGTCATACATCATAGGCAGCAAGAGAACGGGTTTCCCGGCACTGGCAACTTCCAGAATGCTGTTATATCCGCCGTGGGTAATGAAAAGTTCGAGTCTTGGGTGCCGTAGAAGGGCTGGCTGCGGGGCCCAAGCCGTGACGAACACATTTGGGATGTCTTTGAAGAGTTTTTGCGTTGAACCGTCCTCTTTATCCACTTTGACAATAAAATGGTAATCACGGAACTTCCCAAATGTGCCAAACAAGTTCAGTTTTATGGCCTCAGGTAGCCCGGCCGTGTTTGTGTTCGATCCGAGTGAGAAAAAGACGACTCCTTTGGCGCCAAAGGTCATTTGTGTTTTGAATGGCTCCGCCAAAACAGTATCTGTGACGTCAGCATTGTAATCGATGCCAAGGCCACCGATCCGAATGGCATTTGGTGGCCAGGGGCGTGGAATGTCGATCAAATCCTCCGTGGCGATGAAATAGAATGGTGTTCGTCGTCGCATTATTTCAGCGACATCCAGGAAGTCAGGTCCGTAGTACTTTCGGAACAGTGCCGTTGTACTTGAATACGTTTGACCGAAAACATGTCTCGCAACTTCCACTTCGATCTGATTTCGTGCCCTTTCAGTAAATGACATTTCATCGTTGAATCCAGTCATACCAAATGCCGCTGGCACGTAGCCCGTTGGCACCGGCGCTCCAAAAATATCGGCAATGGATTCAAAGAGGGTACAACTACTGACCAAAAAGTGGATTGGAATGTTCAGAACTTCTGTCAGTGCCGTCGGACACGCTGTAAAGTGCTCTGTGAATACGGCATCGAAGTTTTTAGCTCGAAGTTGGTCCAAAACTGTTTTGTTGTTTTGAAGCACACCTAAAATTGATATTAGTGTTGGTTTTTAGTCAATTGCAACCCACGTTCACATGCGTCCGTAAAACCTTTGACCGATGCCACAGAAGATGCAAATTTTGCGGCGACACTGTGTGGTTTGAACGCATCCAGCGTCTTTTGACCAGTTTTGTTAATAAAAGCGTGTTCATCGTGTTCTGATACGTACCCAAGTGTGACTAGATTTGGCCGCTTGGCCAATGGCGCAAATCGAGTGATGCTTAGGCCGATTTCAATGTTGGCAAATGTCTGAATTAACATTTAATTAACAAAATTAGGCCTTTTTAAAAGAGACTTACAACATCATGACCATGTTCTGCCAAAGTGTCAGCGATTCTGGCAGCCGAAATCATGTGACTCTTGCTGTGGGACGTCGAGATGACTAACAATTTGTGCGCCCAGACTGCATTGAAATAGCTAACACCTAATAATAGAGCAAGAAAAGCACGCATTTTGACGAAGGTAATCAGAACGAGATTGGGTATTCTTAAATACAGCAACTAAGACGTCGAGATCAGTAGCAACTCGGTTATGCAACGTAGTCTAACCGTAATTGACCATCTGCGAATGCAAGTTGAACAATGACACGTTGATTAAAAAACCCGTAATGCGTGATTGAACGCACTCTGGTTGTCACCGTCAGGCAGGAAAGACAAAAAGTCAATCTGAACTTTTGCTAGAGTACGTCGGGTGTAGTTGGGTGACCTTTGGGAGCAATGACCACTGACCACTGACCTGGGCGTGCTAGCAATGCTAACAGTTGGCAAGGATCAAACAAGATCGGTCAAACGAAACTAACTTTTTTCATAGTACCTACTTAGGAGGTTCATTTTATAAATCTCGTTTTTTACAAACAACAAAAAAATTACAATCGCCAAAGAAAACTTTTATTTCACACCGCCGTAACTCTTTCGCGATCATGGATAAATGCCACCGTTTTGTTGCCAGAATAATCGGGAGACTCGGTCGGTCTGATTGAAAGTTTGTGAATCCGATCACTGACGACTTTACACGCACTTTCGAGACGCACAATGACACCTTGTTTGGGTCTGATGTTGTCAGCCGTCGCTTCTTCGGCGTTTTCAGGCTTCTGAATAGATACGTTGAATTCTGCCCATTTTCGATGTCTGATTTGACGCATAATGTTGGCCAAGGACAGGATTACAAGTATAACAATTGCGATTGCGATGAATATTGACTGCCAATGTGTTTCTATGCCATCGTAGGTGGCTGCGGCGACAATGACTGCCAGAATTACGATTGAGAGGCCGTTGATTAGGCAAATCTGAAAGGCTCGGATATTATGAACATGAACTGGAGGTTGTTGTGCTTACGGTGATGGCGGAGTAGAACAAGTGCTGTGCCGACGGCTAAAAAGTGAAAATTTGTGTATTTTTGGTCAAATTTGCTTTCAAACTTACAATTGGCGCCATTTGAAGTAAGCAGGTAATGCTCACGGCTAAAAATAGACTTATTGAAATGCGATTTCATAAGTGTCAAGAATCCACTCACCTGCTCCAACAAAAATGATCAAAAATAGAATCATAAACAGCCATGCTAAGTTCTGTGGAATTAAGGCTAGTAATATAAATAGAATGCACAGAAACAGCGAAATCTGAAAAAATCCCGATATTTACGATACAAAGTTAAGTTAATCAATACCATAGCGCTCAGTGGCCGTGGTTTATATTTCGTTGCATAATAAATCAGCGCCATAATCCACACCGCCAAAATATACGGTATCGGCGTCACCCAACCGATGGTCGTCAACGTTAATCCGTGCGTGCTGATGAAATAAACGTGTGCAAATTGAATAATATATTGTGATGCAAACAGTGTTCCGAAGATTGATCCAAACACGCTCACTTGTTTTGTATCGTTGATGAACACTCGGTATGTCAGTGTTGAAGTCTTTTTAACTACGACATTGTTGCTTTGATGGGTGAAAAACAATGAAATTGTGACGAGAAAGATAAATAAAACCTTCATGGCACCGAGAATGTAATTTGTGATGGCCCAGTTGGTGCAAAATGAACCAATTAGTGGGTTCATGATGATAAGGCCAAGTGGAACATGGAACATTGACAGAAAAATATGGATAAGAAACGGCTTCTGCGTCTTGCAAATCATGACAGAAGCGGTGAAAACGGGGCTGAGGCAGACTCCATGGAATAACCGGAGGAATAATAGCGGGACAAAACCGTCAAAGACCGCCATTAATACTGTTAAAACTCCGCTGATGACACCAAAAACTGTCAAGCTAAGTACCAAGTTTACGCTTTGAGTAAATAGTGTGACAAAAGTGCCGATAAGAGTGCCAATGCCAACAGCGAAGATGAGCCATGACTGTTCGGTGACACTAAACGGTGAAATATTGTTCAAATCAGTGGCATTCAGATCGGTGATGTTTGAAATATCTGCATCAGAAGTTGTACAGGTCGTCAATAAGTTGAAGACGTAGGAATTTGCAAATAGAAATGACACCGAGATGAACACAAACGCAATGGTGATACATGCTCCAATTTGGGGGCCATCCACACTTGCCACAGGGTTTCGCATTGTTATCGACCAAACACTGCTTTCGATCGCTTATATAAGCCGCTGGCGGTTGCTGACATGTGTTTTTGCAATACGCTTTGAAATGCAAATTAGCCTTGTCATTGGCCTGCGATTTCCGGTGTTGAGTCAACTTATAATATTTCGTTATGAAAACTTTGATCAGGGAAAATACAGTTCAAAGCTGAAACTTGTTTGATGTTTACTTGCACCAGTTATACTGTTTGAAGACCTTTTTGTCCAACTTGTAGAACTTTTCAAAATTTTTGCAAAAAAAGCTAAAACTTTTGTTTCTGAGTGTGATTTCAGTGAATTTTTGAACAAATTTTGCAGTTTTATTCTTGGCAGACCTAAGAATTGCACAATCGATGATAATTAGCCATACTAGGGTTATAGCGGCTTTTGCGGCATATGACCGTTCATCAAAGGACCGTAACAACAACCGAAAACATGCGAATGTGTCGGCTTCGGTGTGCTTATTATTTTGAAGAGCGCAGGGAACGTGTTCGTAGAGGGTGTTGACACGCGGCCTTTGCTTGTACCGCTTGTTCTGGAGGGTGTTGGGACTACTGTGTCCGCGCACTCCCACACTCTGACACTTCCGCAGGGCATCGACCCGGATGACGGGGGCCTTTCTCGGATCTGGGAAGGTGCGACATAAGCGTGACCATGAAAGTGTTGGTTGAGAAAGCAGCAGTCATGGTAGTCGTCATTCTAACTACAGAACCTTGTTTGTATTCGCTTGAACATGTCTATTTTCAAACTCATTGTGCTTCTGCTGATTGTTATTATCCAATGTGAAGCCTCCAACTTCTGGATCGTGACCCAAGTGACAGACATTGAAACCAATACCGATTGTCTCGCAAACAGTTGCTTTACCACCGAACTTTTCTTTCGTATTTCGCATTCGATTTCTCGATTGAATGAGTCCTCTGAATCCGAATGGTCGGCCAATTCCGCCGACGCCGTAAGACAGTTCACTTCCGTGTGGACTGACGGACTTCCAGAAGATGTCCAAGTCCAACTATCCGTCATTAACTACGACCCTTCATTCGGATTTCCTCGAGTCTGTGATGCCACCTCCAAAGTCGTCTTCTATCGAGTTCCACAGGTTAGTTCACTTTCAAGCCGTTACCCTATCAGTCTATTTTATATTTTTCATTTCAGATGCCCGGCTTTGAGTCCTCTGAGAACACTAGAACTTTCCGTCTCCAAGGTCGCTGCTTCAATGCCACCCTACTTCTGCAGAAGCACATAGAAGCGTGTCCCTGGTGCGTAAATCCGGCCGTCGGCAGCGCCCAGAAGCTATCATCTGACATGACCTTTCTCGATCGGCTCAACGATCCATTCTTCCTACTTCCCGTTATCGCCGCCGGCGTCCTAATGGTCATTGTCTTCGCCCTGTTGATCATACTGATCCGCGTTCTTTCCACCAAGTCGACTGTGTCCAAACCGTCCTGTAACGATAGTTATGCCGAAAGTGACCTGAATCATAGCTCCAGTTACACTAGTGACAGCATCGTTTTTGTCCATCAACTTCCAGCATTGCCACGCTGCTCAGTACCAAAGTATGACAAACAAACGGCACTTCAGGTTGACGACAAAGATTATGCTGTGGTCCTGGATGTTTAGGTTGATACTTTTTTAAATTAGGATATTTTAAACCGGTGTAATGATAATAAAAAACGTTTGCAAAATAAAATTATGTTGATCCGGTTGTTTTGTTTGACAGTCTTTGCTTAACTGTGAAATCGTCACCCGCGCCGGTGGATGCCCGCAGAGGTGCGAAAACGGTGCGATTCGACCGCGCTCTGCACTCGCGCCACCCATCGAACGACCAGTCAGTCTCAACTCTTGCCGTGCGGCTGCCACTTTTTGGCTCTGTCGTCATCCAATTTGATGACTTTGCTCTATCGCGAGTTTTTTTTATCTTCTTTTAGCTTTGAGGTCGTCATCATCCTTGATTCAATTTGCTCCCTATTTCTTTGGATGCCCTTTTTAGTCAGTCAGTCTGCCGCTCTCGAATCCCGCCGTGCGGATGCCTCTTTTTGGCTCTGTCGCGCCAAATTTGATGACTCTTGTTCGATCGCGGTTGTTTTTCTTGCAATTTTGATGCCGATGGCTTCCAACAATTTGCTTAATTTTAGTAAGTGCAATTAAATTCTTTTAAATTTTAAAATTTCTAAAATCACGATGTTTATCTTTTGAATAAAAGCGTGATTAGCCTTTTTATCCCTCCAAAAGTGATGACTATTTACTTAGCTTTTTATGTTTCATTGCAATGTTTGTCGAAAAAATGCCCCAAATCATGCTGAATGCTCCGCACTTTTACTTTTATCAAATCATCATCTCGCACCGGTGGATGCCTGCAGAGGTGTGAAAACGGTGCGATTCGACGGCACCCACCACTCGCGCCACTCACCAAACCTGCAGTCAGTCTGCCATTCTCGAATTCTGCCATGCGGCTGTCCCTTTTTGGCTCTGTTGCGTCAAATTTGATGATTTTGCTCGATCGAGCTTTTTTGCATCCCTTTCTTTTGGCGTTTATTGAGGTCGGCTTTTCTTCAATTTTCTCCCCTTTTTTGCACTTTCTTGCCACGTTTTTTGGATCTTTTAAACGATCAGTCAAAAATGCGGACTCAATTTTTAGTCGATTTTTTGACGGCGTGACTGTTGGCATCCATTTTTATCAAAACTTTTAAAACGGGACATGGTCAACACGGCCAAAGGAATTTTTTTGGATTGGTTTATGAAAAATTCAAAGGGGGTACCTTTTTTTTGAATCACGAGTTCCGCATATTCAAGGAAAGTCGTTATTGCCCGTATTATCCCCTGTCGAAAATGATGACTACGTTTGGTCTGGCGTTTCGGATGGCATTATAGGTTTTATATCAATGTTTGCCGGGGAAGATGCCCTGTTATTCATGCGAAACGCACCGCGCTTTTACTTTTTCTGCGGAAGTGCGGATGCCCCTTTTTTGGCTCTATCGCGTCGAATTTGTTGACCTTTGTTCGATCGCGGGGTTTTTCCTTGCAATTTTTATGCCGATGGCTTCCAACAATCGGCTTATATTTAGTTAGCGCGGTAAAGCTTTTTTAAATTTCAAAATTTCTTAAATCACGATATTTATCATTCACCACCCGTCGAACCGGCAGTCAGTCAGACTGCCATTCTCGAATCCCGCGGTGCGGCTGCCACTTTTTGGCTCTGTCGCGTCCGATTTGATGACTTTGCTTCATCACTATTTGTTTGCACCCTTTTCTTTTGGCTTGGAGGTCATCCCTTGATTCAAGTGGCTCTCTTTTCGGTACCCTTTGCGCATTGTTTTCGCTTTTTCAATCTTTTTGACGATGGGGTTAAACATTGCCGTAGAAAATACACAGTTATTTACGCTGAATGCGCCGCGCTTTTTTACTGCTCCTATTCAAAATTGGCCGAAAATGTGACTGCTTTGCGTGATAACATCGGCTGCCAATGTTTTCTTTTTCCATGAAAACGTGACCCGCGCCTGTGTATGCCCGTAGAGGTGCGAAAACGGTGCGATTCGACCGCGCTCTGAACTCGCGCCACCCGTCGACCCGACATTCAGTCAGTCTACCAATCTCGAATCCCGCCGTGCGGCCGCCCCTTTTTAGCTCTGTCGTTTTCAATTTGATGACTCTGCTCGATCGCGTTTTTTGCATTTGCTTTTGATAAACTCCGTTTATGTCAATGCCCTTTTTGCATTGTTTTGGCGTATTTTTTGATTGGTTAAAAGATTGGGCCAAAAAAGATGACTTTTCCCTCTTGAAGCCAAATTAGGTTTCTTTTGTGATTATGCGCTGAAGTTTTTTTTGATTTTTCCGCCAGTCAGTCTGCCATTCTCGAATTCAGTCGTGCGGCTGATTTGGCGTTTCCAATTTGATTACTTTGTTCGATTGCGGATTTTTTTAATCTTTTTCTTTTGGCTTTTCCTGTTTCTTTGGATGCCCTTTTCGCAATGTTTTCGTTCTTTTAATCTTTTTAACGATGAGGTCAAAAATGATGATTTGCTCTTTTAAAAACAAGTTGGATTTTTTGTGAAAGCGATGCGCTCGAAGTTTCAATTTTCAATGTTTGCCGCTGAAAATGCCCAGTTATGTTGAATACCGCGTTTTTTAACTGCTGCTATTCAAAATTGGCCTATAATGTGACTGCTTTGCGTGATAACGTCGGCTGCTAATGTTTTCTTTTTCCATGAAAACGTGACCCGCGCCTGTGTATGCCCGCAGAGGTGCGAAAACGGTGCGATTAGAGCGCGCCTACCACTCGCGCCACCCGTCGAATGTCCTGTCAGTCAGTCTGTTATTCTCGAATCTCGCCGTGCGGCTCTCCCTTTTTGGCTTTGTCGCGTCAACTTTGATAAATTTTGTTCGATCGCGGTTTTTGTTCCTTACCATTTTTACGACGAGGGCTTCCATCGATCGGATCAGCTTTAGTTGACGCGGCTGAATTCTTTTAAATTTCCAAATTTCTTAAATCACAATGTTTATCAATCAAACAAAGTCGTGATTGGCTTTTTTATCCCTTCAAAAGTGATGACTATTCAGTTTAGCTTATTATGTTTTATTGCAATGTTTTTCGAAAAAAAGATGCCCCAAATCATGCTGAATACTCCGCACTTTTACTTTTATCATGCGAGATCGTCACCCCGCGCCTGTGTATGCCCCAGAGGTGCGAAAACGGTGCGATTCGACCGCGCTCCCACTCGTGCCACCCGTCGACCAGACATTCAGTCGGTCTGCCAATCTCGAATCCCGCCGTGCGGCTGCCCCTTTTTGGCCCTGTCGCATCCAATTATATGACTTTTCTCTGTCGCGAGCTTTTATCATCTTTTGGCTCTGATTGAGGTCGTCGCTATCCTTTACTAAATTTGCTCCAGTCATTTTGATGCCATTTTAGTAATGTTTTGACATGCTTTTTTAAATCTTTTAAACAATCGGATACAAATTGGTGACTTTTCCCTTTTTGGAGGCCAAATTTAGGTTCATTGTGCCAGCGATGCGCTTTTAAATTATTTAAATTCCAAACAATGCTGCGCTGTCATGTTTGTTGTGACTCTTTATTGCTGATTTTTGATGGCTCTTTTTCACGGATTTTGCATCTTTATTCAAAGTCGTGATAATTTGTCGTTTTTTACTTTTCATTTTTACGCCGACCGTTTCCAACAATCGGATTTAGTTCGGTTTAATTTTTTACTCTTAACTTTGATGAATCACGAAGTTCCGCATTTTCAAAACCGTGATTTGTTTCTCACCGCCTTTAAAAGTGGTGGCAACATTTGCTTCAGCTTTAATAAGATGGCATTACGTTTCGTTTTTATGTTTTCCGGGGCAATTTTCTGCTATTCATGCTCAATCACTGTTGGTTTTCCACGCCATTTTTTTTATACGGGATGCACCAAAAGTCCCCGAACAGTTATTTCATGTCATTTGTGATTATAACTAGTAAACAACACACGATTAAACTGTCTAACCGAGGTACATTAAGACGGACTATTTGAGAAAATATCAGGGTCAAGACCCCTTGAACACCTTGTTTCAGTATCCTGCAAATGATTATTTTTATGTGGCTTCAAAGCCAGCGTACACTTCCGCTTGGCTTTGGTGGACAAGAGAAATGAGAATAACGACCGCAACTGCGTAAAGCATTTTCAAACGGTAGTCGAAATGCGTCCAAAGTTTTTGAATTCTACATTGCAATAACAAACCTTGCAATTACTACTAAACTGTTTTTACGTGATAACAATAAACTTCTTAACGTTTTTTTTGCAATTTTGGAGCCACTAATTGTATTTTTTATGAATGCTAACCATACCAAAATTTAGTATTTTTCTTGCTGAACATTGTCGACAGATAACTTTGTACGTTTTCACCGACACAAAACTGAACAATGAAAGCCGTCATTAAACATCCGCGGCGTCAACTTTATTTTTAAAAATGTTCAATATAACAACTTAAAATAACAACAGAATACGAATAGGAATAATGAGTGATGCTCAAAACCTTTTAAACGATAGTGATTCACTTTCAAGGCCGTATACAGCCAAAAATTTTATGGGGGGGACATAGT
>KB455496.1:162229-183607 GCA_000341325.1 Panagrellus redivivus | reverse complement strand
CAGCTATTGGCGTTAGCATTTTGCGTGTTAGCAGTTTGCCGACGGCGGTCCACTTTGAAAGTTCTATAACTGTAATCATCTTTCGGGATTAGGCACCGCCAATAGCAAGCAATGTCTGCCCGATCGTCGAGAACGAAAAGCTTGCCATCTTGTAGTTTTGTCGCTTCCTTAATTGCGGGCTTGCAGTTTTCCAGTGGATTAAAGCTGTTATTAACGTATTGAGCTATAGTAGAATCCCAGGGGTCGAGTTCCTTTAAGATGCAGGTGTCGAATAAAATGTCGGTTCGGTTTCGACCGTCGCCCGCCTCTTTCACAACTTTGGTTTTATTGGTGGAATTAGTATTCCAACGACTCATAGCTAGAAAAACTGGAAGTTGTAAGTGGCTGAAAATAACGTAATTACTCACTTGCTTTAAAAACGGTGGTATCAATCGGGGTGAACCAAAAGTCGACCACGAAGAGCATCAGACATGTAGCAGCCACTAGAGCTATGGCCGTTTTGTCCATGCCCATGATCGGAGAAGATGCGGTGATCGAAAACAGCGAATTAGATATTCCAGCTTGTACGCAGATTTCAAGTTACAACGACTGCGTAGCTTTTTTGGGTTCTGGATGTAAATTTAAGATTTGCTATATCAATGAAATTTGAATTTTTCGTCGGTTTTTGCATAAACGTCAATTCTATGAGCTTCGCTTGGTAGTTTTTGAATGGTTAAACATCAACTTATGTTTAATAACAGCAAAATACTACGTTTAATAACTGTGTGTACGTGTAAAAGCGTCATTTTGCACGCGCGCTTGTGCAAAAAAAGAAAAGCACTTATATTCCACGCTAACAGCCTTGCCTCTCCTCGTTTTTCGACACTGGCTGTCTCGTAGCATCGGTGGTTCAGTGGTAGAATGGTCGCCTGCCACGCGATCGGCCCGGGTTCGATTCCCGGCCGATGCAATCTTTTTTCCTTATCACTAACATAATTCTCGACTGTCAGTACAATTTTTTGCGATATTTGGGTGTGCGCTCGGACGTCCTTGACATGTTACCCTTTTTTCGTGCGTAGTATCGATCATTTGACCCAACCCCTGTCAAAAGGACTGTCCGCAGACCATTTCCATTGTGAATCTTTGTTTCTGCAAGAAGAGAAAGCAACAGGTTTTCGATTTTTAAAGGTTTTGGATTTTGTGACACCGATGCTTTTGTTAAAAGTTGATAGAAAATGGCGTGTATGTCTTCTTTTTCTTCGATAAATCGGATGTAAGCGTCGTGAATAGCGTGATTCACAAAGTCCAGAAGCCCTTTCCCCCCGTCGAAGCTTATCCGTGACGGCATTATGCATCCCCGATTCATGTGCATGCGCGAACTCCCAAAACCCCTGTTCAACCCCGTCAGAGAGCGATCCCAGCACATTTTCCATTTTTGATTGAATATTTCAGGAACCACGAAAGAGGCAACCAGCCAGCAGCCATTCCATCAAAAAAGATTGTCATTTTACTTCCGACACGGCCGACTCGCGCATCACCAGACCACTGAAACCATGCAGGATCCAGGTTTGTGGGGGGCTGGACACATTCTTCGAACTTTTAATTACGTTCACCTTTGTTAATTTTTGCCTGGCCAGCCTAGACTTACCTTTTTTCACGTTCCAATTTCCTACTACAACAGATGTACTCGTCGATTAGTTCTACTTTTTTCCCATATGTCAATACTAGTTATCGATGTACCAATCTTTTTTAACAAGTTCTTTTTGCCCATGCGTAACGTAACGTCATTTCACATTTTACAGCCGAGAAAACCCGGTTTCATTGCTTCGATAGCTATCTTTTTTACATTGATTTTGAGCTTATTGAGCCATATTGGTTCGAAAACAGCTGTTTTCTGTCGCTTTATGGTGAATTACTTCCAATGTGTATTCATTTCCGTCTTTTAGCTACTATGATCCTGGATTGGCTGTTATGGGTAGTCTTTGCTATTGGCAGTTTCTTCAAAGCACTATACCGGAATCTGTTATCAACAAAACTGGAAGATTTGACGGGAAAGGTATGTTTACCACGTTTTTGATAAAGCACTGATAAGGTGCAAGCTACAGTACACTACAATGGCTACACTTTTTGTTTTTTTGTGGTTTGGACAAAGATCAATTTTCAGAGGATTGTTATCACTGGAGCTGGTGGTGCCATTGGACGTGAATTGTCCGTTGCCTTGGCCAAGCAGGGCGCTAATCTTGTTTTGTGGGATTTGTTCGATCCCACGGCCACGGCAGCCTTGTGTGCTGATCAGAAGGTCGAAATCGCCACAGCCGCGATCGATGTGACTGATCGTAATGCAGTTTATGCAGCTGCGCAATCATTAGGATACCCTGTGGACATCCTTATCAACAATGCCGGCGTTTTGAACCCCTCCGGCTTCCTTGCCACCCCCGATGACCAGATGGATAAGCTCATCGATGTCAATGTGAAATCGAATTTCTGGACCATCAAAGCCTTCCTCCCGAGCATGCTGACCCGTGCCGAGGGTCAGATCGTCGGAATCGCCTCCGTAGCCGGTTTGGTCGGCGCTCCAGGCCTAGCTGATTACAGTGCCAGCAAGTTCGCTGTTGTCGGCCTGATGGAAGCCCTCCAACACGAGTTGGCTATGCTCGGCCGGGAAGACATTACTTTCACGACCATCTGTCCCATCTACGTCCGAACGCCGATGATCAAAGACTTTACTGGCACCGCCAACATGCCTGTCTTGGATGTGCCATCGGTCGTTCGAAGCATTGTCGATGCCATTCGGCGAAAACAACGTGTACGTGTCATTCCGGGTTGGATTCAATGGATTACCGTCGTCAAAGCGTGAGTTATCCATGGAAACTAACTTCAAAGTTTTAATAATTTGATATTCCAGCCTGTTTCCATGGAACTTTTACCAGTCAGTCGTGTTGGGCCAACGCTTTACGTGATCAATGTTTTACCTGTGACCAATTTAGTCATGACATGTAGTATAAACTTTAATTTTTTGAATAAATATGGTTTTTATGAGCCCACCCAATAATAGTTCAAAGTTAGTGGCACAAAATTCAAACAGTAAAATAGACGATGTTTTGCAAAATTATTCAAATTTGTCATTTTGTAAGTTTCGAAACAACTGTGTTCTTAGATTCTGTCCATGATAATTGCATTGTGTGGCGTTTTGTGCTCAGCATTCCTACAGTAATCTTCTTCTAACACCTAAATTTGAACAGCGTCATTGCGAATTGCAGTTTTACGAAACATTTTGCTGCGTTTGGCACATACTTGGCTTACTTTGTTTTTGAGCGTTTCTTTTTGTTGTTTCTCGCTCAATAACGGCTTTCATTTGACGATATCAGCCGTCTGTCGTGATTTTAAGTTACCGACAAATTAAATTGCCATGGAAAACTCTTTTTATCAGTTTCTAGAAAAACGCTTGCGTCACTCTCGCCACGAAAGTGATTGCGCGTCAAATCAATGCAGTATTTCGAAATCACTCATTCAACTGCGCTGTCGCGTTGTTTTCCGCCGTTTCATTGTTTCTTTTCCATTGCTTGTTCTTTCCCATTTCTTATCGGTTTCGCCGTGGGGATCATCACGGCATTTAGCTGGCAAACGGCGCTTTGTTTTGAATGTTAATGCGATCTGCGCCGAATGTTTTCCGTGTTTTTCCGATGTGAAAAAAACCCAGTTCGACGCGTTTCTCTTGACTTTTCCTACCGTTTTTAGTCTTTCTTGTTTTCATAGTGAAGTTTGCCTTTACTTTTAGCATCCACCATCTAATCATGTCTTACTACGGCAACCGTGGCAATGGCGGTGGTAGCAGCCGTAGCGGTGGATATGGCTCTTCCTGTGGGTTTTTTGTTTCAATCTCATCATTTTTACCCTTCAAATGCCATCTTTCAGCCTCGAAGCCCGAACCCGTCGTCTACACGGATGGCGCCTGCACCAACAATGGCTACTCCAATGCCCGTGGCGGTATCGGCATCTACTGGGGCCCTGACCATCCCAACAACGTTTCCGCGCCGTTGAACGACTCCCGCGCCACGAACAATCGCGCCGAGTACACGGCTGTCAATGAAGCCATCAAGCAGGCCCGTAACGATGGCTATGGCAGCGTCACCATCCGCACGGACTCGGAGCTCCTCGTCAAGTCGGCCAATGAGTACTCGAAGAATTGGCAGCGCAATGACTGGAAGACGGCCTCCGGCTCCGATGTCAAGAATCAGGACCTGATCAAGGAGTTCCACGGGCTCAAGCAGTCGATCAACGTCAGGCTGGAGCACGTCAACGGCCATCGCGGCGAACATGGCAATGAGATGGCGGACCGTTTGGCCAAGGAGGCCGCCAAGAAGTACTACTAATTTTTTAATGTGTATCCAATTGGTAACATTGATAAATTTGTTCTCATTGTATTCACTTTGCTGATTCTTGTAAATTTTTATGATTTTTAACTGTTTATAAAGTGTTTTTTTGACGTCAAATCTTACATTTGACCTTTTATTAGGCCGAATCTTATCGTAATAATGCCGAAAACACAATTCCCATTCAAATTTTCACTATTTTCTTTAGCTTTCATTTGATCTCATCGGGAATAGACCGAGAATGGACCCTTTTCCGGGCCCCCGCATTCGCCGGTCCTGCACGACATCCACCGATGGCAACCGCCACGCCATCTGCGATTCCAGACCCACACGGTCCTGCCAAACCCAAGCCAGGTGGACATCATGAGCGTGGTCAACCGCGTCCGGAACTCGGCCCCGTCGACTTGCCTCAGGGCAAGATTGTGGCGAGGAGATGGAAGGTCGTTGACAAGCTTGGCGAGGTTGGCACTGTCTTTATTTTGACCATTTTTCACTAAAAAAGATGTTTTTAAGGGTGGTTGCGGTGCCGTCTACCTCGTCGAAGACCAAAAAACGAAACAACGCGCCGCCCTGAAAGCCGAATCGAATTTCGTGCCGGGAGGCAGTGTGCTTAAACTGGAAGTACAAGTTTTAAGACGATTGTCCGGACGGCAATATGTGGCACAATTGATCACTTCGGGGAAGAAGGAAAAGTATTCCTACATGGTCATGACGTTATTTGGGCCGAGTTTATCACGATTGTTCAAGTATTGCAAGAGGGAATTTACAATTTCGACGCAAGTACGGCTCGGGATGCAGATGCTTTATGGGTTGAAGCAGCTCCATGAGGTTGGATATGTTCATCGGTATGTGTTATCGATGAAAATTGATGTAAGAGCTAGTGTTTTTAGAGATTTAAAGCCAGCAAACTTGGCTGTCGGTGTCAGGGGCAAAGCCTCGAGAGTCGTTCATCTACTTGATTTTGGTCTGAGCCGAGAATACATAATTAAGAACGAAAAAGGGCGTCCAGAAATGCGGCGGCCGAGGGAGAATACACTTTTTCGGTGGGTTTCTGCTAAAAACAGGGAAATGAAATCGATAAAAGAGATGTTTTCAGAGGCACAACAAAGTACTGTAGCTCAAATTCCCACAAACGCGCCGAACAGGGCCGCCCCGACGATCTCTGGTCAATGGTCTATGTCCTGGCCGAAATGCGGGGCCCTCTACCCTGGGATCAAATCCGGGATAAACATGAGATCGGTCGCATCAAAAAGTCGACAAGTGATGATAAACTTCTCGCAAAATGTCCATATCAGATGAAGGAGATTGCGAATCATTTGAGGGAGTTGACTTATTTTAATCGACCGGATTACCAGTTGATTTATACCATCTTCGAGGTACTGTATCTTTACTTTTGAGTTGAAAGATAAAAGCTGTATTTCGTTGCAGGACATAATGCACGAGCACAAAATCAAATTCAGCGACCCCCTAGATTGGGAAATCCTCGGCTATGGTCCAAATGCAGTGCCACCGGCTATTGCGATGGATTTCGACAAGATGAAACCCGGAAAAATGCGAAAGAAGATCTCGAGAATCCAATCAGTTGCCGAAGATCCGAGCGTCCACAAGACCAGTGCCACAACGACCACGACGACCTCCAAAGCAGGGACCGAGAGCAAAGATGCCTCGGAAGAGGGGTCCCCCTTTAATCGGAATGAATTTGACAAAAATGAGATGGGTTTTTGATAAAAGTTTTTGCTATTGTTCACTTTTTGCAACTTGTTATCAAATATGTCATTCTGACGCAAATAAAGTTTCTTGAAACACGTTTTTGATGGTTCGTTTGTCAGTTTGGACACTGTAACTGTCAATTGGCGCTTTGACAATCTCATTAATTAAACATAATCATCAATTAAACAGCTTTTAATGCTGTTCTGAAACGCTTATTTATGCTTTGTGACATTATAAACCCAATTTATTCAATGCAAAAGTGCACGTAACACGTGCAAACAGTAGTAAAAGCTTAATGCAAGCTTGCAAGCCACATGTTTTCCCGTCATAAACAAGCCATCAGCGAGACTAGACTGTGATACCCACCGATAGGCTACATGTTTTCCCAATCTTGTAGCTAACCCTCACTCCTGTGGCCCTAAACAACAACAACCACCCTCACGGCGGGACCAAAAATTAATCAGCTGCCATGTCCTTGGTGCTTACAAACCCTCACCGTTTCTAAAAATACCAATCAACAGATTTGTGAACTTTCAAATCAGCCTAGCAAAACCCAAAACGCCATGTGAGTCCCGCGTTTTCACTGAAATGAAATTGAAAGAGTTCGCCATCACCACGACCTGCGGTACCTGATTGGGCTCGTGGTCGCTGCTACCCGATGAAATGCATCGTTAAAAAAGTTAAACGTTGAAAAAGAGAGGGTAATCAACGCTTTTACACCCGATTTGAACGACCACGTGTGTCCTTTAGCAACCCACAATCAACAAAACTGACAATGGCGATAATTAGATCAACGCAAATTCATTTAGTGCTTCAGGTTTCAAATTAGTTAGGTCATAACTTAAGTAAAGTAAGTGTAAGTGTACAAAACCGCAAATAAGTACAAAAATAGGTAAGTAAATACAGTATAGCCCGTGGAAAAACAAGTACGATACGTCGGAGTTTAACTATACAAAGATCAAATTAGGTTACATCGAGTTGAGGTATGGTTAAGTTTGTATTTTCATGCGGCATCTGCGACGACTCGCCTCCGGGGCAGGGCGAAGAGGAGCTGTTCGCGCAGCATGAAGGCTTCATCCTCTGGGCCGAGCTCCAAGTCGATCGCGAGCCCGAGCCAGAAGTCCTGAAAGCGGCCCATTTAGAAGTCCCAAAACCCAAAAAGACAAAAAAGTTCTCCAGTCGTCCGCCAATACTCAAACCCTTTGAATTGAATAATAATTTATTTTCACTAAAAAACTGTTTAAATTCATGCGAATAAGTCAAAATGTGTCAAAAGGGAAGGCGCTTGGGTGGATATGGGATCAAAAAAGCAGGAAAAAGGCACATTTTCAATCTCGAAATACCGAAATACAAGGGCCAGAAGGGGAAAAGGAGAGGAATAGGCACAGATGAACAGAAAAAGGAAGGGGGATAAACTTCAGAATCCCCTAATTCTCGGCGGGTGAGTCGGGGGCGGGCGACTGTTGACCTTGTTCACTGACCAGAAACGACGATGTCCATTGGGAGATCTCACGGAGCTTGCTCTTGGCCTCGACAATGACCTGTAATAAGGAAAGGGTTGCAGCTGACCCGTCATCTTCATCGAAACATTGAGGAAGGGAGGGTGACGACATCTGCCCGATCCGACGCGGATGCAGCGGGATCGATGCAGACGGCGACAAAATAGGTCGTGGCTGTTCCATGGGTTACCTCGAGGGTCCGAGTGACGACTAAACACGTCGAACCGAAAGGGCGGATGATACACTTTGAGTCTATCTGTCTATCTTCATCGCTGACTGACGCGTTATCCGTCCCTTCCCCGATGGGGGTGGGACTTACTAATGCGAAAACTGCTGTGAAAACAGATGTTTTCAGTCTTCCAATTTCCTTTTCACTTTTTTGTCAGGAAGTATGCGCCTTTGGAAATGATTTACTGACAAGGAAAGGCGTAGCGGCGAAGCAGAGGTGTGTATCGATGTCAACACACTTGTTCATTCAATCGGATAAAATCAAAAACCTTTTCGGTTTCGGTTAAAAAGCGCCAACTAAAGATACTCTACTCGGAACGGACAGAGATAAGAATCTTGCTGCCGTTTTCCCACACCATAAAACTGCGAATCGTCAAAATACGATGGCTCGCTTTTTAGATTTCGATCAAAATGCGTGCACAATGTCGAAAGACAACCGACTGGAATGCAGTCTCATCTGTCAACGGCTACTAACTACCCCATGGAACAGCCTGAGGGGATGGAACGGAAAAGTGTCAAATGGAAACGTACCTCATCACGGATCTGATAGATATTGTCGGCCTTGGCGAGACTCTCGTCCAACTGGTGGATGTAGGACGTGGCGGCTTCGAAGCGAGGGGAGGAACCGAGCTGAAAGAGCTGATTCCAGGGGTCAGATGTGCTCTTATTTGGCTGAAATGAGGCAAAACACCAACCTGAGATTGCTGCTCACGGATACGCGAGAAGTTATCATTCAATTTGTGGCTGGTCTTCTTGATGGATCGGACGAGGAGCTCTTCCGGGGCCACTTGGAGGTTCCTGGCTTCGGTTTCGATCTTGTCGCGGATCTGGAGGGCTCCCCTGGAGAGGTTTCCGGCCTTCTCGGTGACCCATTCGCGTTGCTGGCGGATGTAGTCGGCCTGGAAGGGCACAAATGTCATCAAAGTTACGGAATAGACAAAAACTTACGAGCAACAACTTCTCATTCAGCTTATCGACGACCAAGGCAACGGAGCTCTTGACAGGGTCGATGACGACATCATCGGCGCGTTGGCGAAGACCTCCGGCTACACGGTGGGACAGGTACTTGATACGGTCGGTCAGGGATGATTCAGTGGGCTCCTGCTGGGGTTCCAGACGCAACAAGCGGTCAAACACGCCATTGGCAACGTCGAGGAAGTTGTTCGCGTGCTCGGCGGCCTTGTCGGCGGGGATCTTGGCGAGTTGCTGGGTCTGTTGGAGCGCTTCGCGGACACGGCTCTCCACGACGCGTTCAGCTGAAGCAAGGCCATTGATGGCACCGATTCCGGCTTCCTTGGTGTAGATCAGCGAGGACAGAAGCACATTGGTGGCCGAAGTCGTGGCGATCAGGCCCATCTGCGCAGTGACGATGGCCAAACCGAGCGAAAGGGCACCCGTATGAACAGCTGCGGATTTGGTCCTATCAACGGCGCTGCGGGTGTTGTCGACGCCTGCAAATGAAGAAATACAATGACAAATCATCGAAGAAAGACTGAAAACTGACCCTTGCTGTAGTAATCGACGAGTTTATCGGCAGTCGGATAGACGTAGTTGACATAACCGGGACGAGCGACATCCTGGATGCCTTGGTTGACGCCATTCTCGACGCGAGTGAGGGTCGATTCAGCGAGGGAGCAGGAGTGCTTCGCGGCATCGTAGCCGGCTTTGGCCGTTTTGACGATTTGGTAATCGTTGAGATAGTCATACCATTGCTTGAAGTAGTCAAAGTGAGCCTGGGCACCGGCATCGACGGGCGGGGGCGTCGAGGGTGGGGTGAGAGGCGCGGCGGGGGCTTCTGGGAGTCCGACCGGGGCATCGGAAGATTCAGCGTCGGCCATTGTGTCAGTGAGGCGAGCGGAAGTGGATGAAACCTGGAAATTGATGATTTTAGATCGAAAGTGACAAAATCGGGACAAATCACGCATCAAAACGGTCAAGTATCCTCTGGCGAGAGGTAGAAAGGGATAAAAAACGATAAAAACAAAGGCAAAGCAGTTTTATAGCCCAAAAGAACGCGGACATGCAAGAATGATGACAAAACCATCGCTATCGAGAGCATCAAAACAAACAATGAAAACTACCGGTAAAAAGTGGGCTGATCGCGAGCCTCAGGGTCGTCCGACTACATCTGTGTTGACGCTGCATGGCTTCCCAATGGAGTGCAATGGAACGGAGATACCCCCGGAGGAGGAAAACACGTGAACAACGTTCCAGAAGAACAAAGAAAACCGCCGATCATCACGCAATTGTTTTGCAAGAAAGCGACCTCAACGGACAAAGAGCGGTGCAGTCGAGCAGCGAGTTCGCGGAATGACCGCCCAACGCCCGAGGGAAAATACGCAAAGTGCGTCACGCTTGTTGCGTGAACCGAAAAGTCAAACCACTTTTGATAACGCGGGAATCGCGCTGTCTCATGATGCAAATGTCGAGCCATTTCAACGTTCAAAAGCGAGTGGAATGACAGCGAAACACCTAGTGGAAAGAGGCCGTTCGTGCATAGTTGTGGGAATATAAAGCCAACGATCGTCCAATGAAGTCGCGGCAGTTTGGATGTTCATCGCCAGCGGCAATGCAGGAACCCACCTGGATGCAACCCAAAATCACAGCCGCAACCTTGCTAAATACCCACCGAATGATTGTGAGCAGATGGGTGAAAAACGCGCCATCAGGAAGGGTTGCAAAATAAGAGGGTGGAGATGGACATGGAGCATCGACCACCAGGTCAAAGTACTCGCTTTCGGTGCTTCAGGGCGTTGATCGCTTCAAAGTCCAGTATCGCCGGTTCACCTGCCCTGCATGTGCACGTATGTTTCTGCATGTGCGTGGATAATCAAAACTTTTACAACAGTTCAATTGCGTAAAAGCAGAAAACTTCCAACTTTTCATCAAATTTCACTTGAATTTGAGCGAATTACAGTAACCCAAACACGCCATTTACGTCATTTTGCCCACCCAAACCCCCTAATCAGTATCATTCCAACCACAGCTTACAGAACCTTACGTAACATCGGTAAATATGGTCATCGAAAACAACAAATTTTGCTTACTTTGCACCTGCAAAATTTTGATTCTACGAAAAACAAACTCATAAAAAACAGTTCCAACCCTGAAATGCCATGGAACACCTTTAAAGGGCTTTTGAAGTTTGTTGACTATCAAAATATTTCATGAGATTAGATATGCTTAATCACACAAACTTTTGACTATTACTATGTAACCTATTTCTTACTACAAAACAAAAGTTGTCTATAAAAGGCATGTTGCAGTTGAACAGAGCATGTGGAAATATTTTGCAAGGAATTCCCCTATCTGTGGGAACAAAGGCTACGAGTCTGCTCCATTTGGTATCGGTACAATGATCAAAGTCTATATTTTATTAGCTGTGTTGTTTCTATGGGCAAGTTTTGGCTACGCTTCATTCGAGTGTAGCGTTTACGGATCTCTGGGAAAACAAGCGCATTGCGGCAAGAATGGATGTCTGATCGGATATGGCGAAAAGTACTGTCGACGGTTTAAACGTAAAGTTTTACATTTGATAAACGGTTTGTAAAAAACGTAAACTTTAGACAATGAAAAACTGTTTAATCGTTTGGGGAAAATATGGCTAGAATGCATGAAAGTTTGACTTTAAAAGAAAGCTACAAACATCGTTAATGGTAAGTAATGTGGGTTTTTTAGTATGACTGTAAATGCTAAAATTGCAGCCACCTTTTGAAAAACCTGACCGATGTGGAAAGATCAAGTTTCAAGCATTCGAAAGCCATGTTGGGTGCTACGTCAACTGCGGTTTTTGCGGAATTGTCGTGGCTAACATGGGCGCTTTGAAAAACACCTACGATTTTGGGGATCTGTTTTCAATCGAAGCATGGCAACAGATCGTTGCTGTCGTCAACAAATGCACTGGATAAAGCGAAAACAGTCTAATCTCGGTTACTATTACTGGTATGATAAAAAGCGTTATCAATTAAAGTGTTTTTGAGTTACTGCTAATCACAGTTTCTAAAATCAAAACATTGACTCATATTGTTTTCAATCAACTTGTTTTCACCTACAAATAGAAGATAGTTATTATATAAGCATTTGGTGAAAAGCAAGAAGGCATTAGCTTCTTTTTGTACTCAAGTATGAGCAAGTTTACTTTTTTGGCGTTTTTGACGCTGTGCGCAGTGCCTCTGTTTGTCGGCGCTCTGGACTGCAATGCTTATCAGCGGTTCGAAAATCAAGCTCATTGCAGCAATACTGGCTACTTGCTTGGCTATGGCTTCAAATACTGCAATCGCTTTTTTTTTTTTGAGTAAGTTATATTCTTGGTTTCGCATTACACGTTCTTACGATTATAGCGACTTTGAGCCTGTTTACACCCCAAGGACAATCTTGGGTTCTATGTACTGGAAACTGCCTTATTCAGCGCACTCAACAAATCGTTCAAGGCAAGTCCAGTTGTAAAATGCGCCTCTTATAATGTTCTTTTAGCCAATTTGAACTCCGGTACAAATGCTTGCGAAAACATAAAACATCAAGCGTTTTCAAGCCACCCTCAATGTTACACGTCTTGCGGTTTTTGCCAAATTCAACGCGACAACATCAAGGCATTATGGAAAACGTATGATATCGGTGATTTCTTTTCCGCAGAAGCTTTGAATCAGATTTTGCAAGTTGAAAGGTCTTGCGGTTTGGTGAAAGAGACGTAAACTGATATCAGCCAAGTTTGGCGTTCTGTAATCCGAGTACCAATAAACATAATTGAAACTTTTGTTTATTTCGATAATACGCGCTGACTAAAGGTCGTTCATTGCATGGCTTCCTCGAGGAAATTAGAATGGTTGCCATTTCGGGAAGGAAAATATACTCACGCTTTCGTTGCTAATTTTCGTATAAAATAGGAAAACACTCTTTTTCTTGTTTGTTTTCGTTAACAAGAAAAACAGTTTGATAAAGATGAACGTTGTTTTATTGCTCCTATCGCTTTTCACGCCGCTTGCATTGGCATTTGATTGTAGCCTGTACACATCGCTTGAGGCAAAAGCACATTGTGGCGACACTGGATATTTGATTGGATACGGTAATAAGTATTGCAATCGATTCAACGGTAATGAAACTTTAAAGAAAACCAAAAGTAATTGATTTGTTTTAGAAAAGCTACACTACTTCAACAAAAAAGGTCAACAATGGGTGGCCTGCACAGCGAAATGTCTTCAAGATGAAATGAAGAAGATTGTCGATGGTTTGTCTTAACACTTGAAATCAGAAAAGTTAAATTTTTTATTTACAGCTAACCCAGGCCAATGTGAAACAATGCACACCCAAGCATTTGAAAGTCACGTCCAGTGCTATGTTTCATGCGGATTTTGTGGCGTTTATGCATCAAATCTACGAGCTTTATGGAAAACTTATGATCTGAAGGATTTTGCATCGAAAACTGCCTTGAAACAAGTCATGTCTGTTGGTGCCAAATGCATCGGTTAACATCAGAACACGCTTATAACGTCAAAAACGGAGCAATAATGATTCATAAACGGTAATATTTAAACATTGTGCTTTGATCGTTTTCGTTGCAAATAAAAAATATCACAAAAACTCCGCATGAAAAATAATACCGTTATGAAACAGTCATGCAATGTAAACTTTTGGAGAAAAAACAATTTTGGTTCACACGCCTACAGATCAAGAGTGCAATCCAAAAGTCGCTATAAAGGCTAACGCTAGCTTCCCAAAACACAATAACAGAAGCGTATGCACGTGCGGGGAAATCCCTCAAATGGTGGTAGTTTTTCAGCCTTTTTAATCTTTGGATGCGTTTTAGGTTCAATTATGAAAGGCCTCATCTTTTATCTCAATTTTCTATTACTTTGCACTGCAATTAGTGCCCAGTTTACTTGCACCGTCTATTCAGCCATGGAAAGTCGTGCTAAGTGTGGCAAAAATGGTTATCTGATGGGTTACGGTGCAAAGTATTGCAACCGCTTTAAATGTTAGTTCAACTTATGTGATAGTTATAAACAGTATTGCGCGATTTCAGCAAACTACAACAACTTCAACACCGCTGGAAAGCAATGGGTCAAATGCACTGCCAATTGCTTAAAACTTCGGACGCGCACTATTGTTAACGGTTTGTCGGTACAGTAGTTGTTACATTGTTGAAAAAGAAACTTTTAGCTAATCGCCGATGCGCAGCTATCAAGCAAAAAGCGTTTGAGAGCCACGTCGGATGTTACACGTCTTGCGGATTTTGCCGAATTTACAGGGGTAACATCACTCCTTTGTACAAAACCTATGATTTTAAGGATTTCTTTTCGAAAACGGCACTTGCCCAGGTTGTGTCGATGGCCAGAAAGTGTCTTTTTGGATAAACTTGTAATAATTTACAAATAAACATATTTGTAACTAAAAAGGGTTTAGAAGACAATGTGAACTCAAAATGGTCATCTTAAAACTTTTTCTATCAAAAAATAGGTTCACAGTACAAAAAAGCATCAGAATTTTGAAAAATAAAAGTCAAAGTTTGAAAGCTGCAAGATCGCCGATCCAAAAAAACATCCGCGACGACCAAAAACAAACCAAATAGACCAAAAAGCGCATTTTCTACACCCAACATCGGCAACCCCAAACGCCTGCAGCTACAATCATTGTGTGTTCGCCGCTGTTTCTTGCAAAAAAAGTATTGTTAGTAGCGTATTTGTGCTCGTTTCATTGAAACTTCTATTGACTTTTATTAGAGCGCTTGTATCTAGTTTATTCATTGCATTTTCCGCTAAAACGTATAGCCTAATCGTTATTCCTTGTCAAAAATGCATTCCCTTTTCCTTGCAACATGTACTTTGCTACTCGCAACCCTAACCAACGCCAACAACACATCAAAAGTATGCCACGGATACTCAATTCTCGAAAAAGAAGCCCACTGCGGCCCACATGGATACCTAATTGGTTACGGTAAAAAGTATTGTAAGCGGTTCCACGATCCTGGTAAGTGTTTTTGGCTTTTTGTGTCAAGGAAAGTTGAAATTTATATATAAAAACCTTCAGAGTACACAAACGCATTCGACGCTGCTGGGCTGACGTTCATCGATTGCACGACGAAATGCCTGCTTACTGAAATCAAACGCATTGTAGCGACGGGTTCGTTTTTTTGGCTTTTGAAATCGATTATGCAAAGTTTGGTTTGAATGATTATGGAACGTGGGGTTATTTTTAGACGAATCCTGTGACCTTATCAGCGACGATGCCTTCGCCCAGGGCCGTATGCAGGGGGTTGCATTTGGTTGCGCCGCAACCATTGGCACCCTTGCAACGGTTGCGGATTACCGTGCAACGGTTGCAGATTTACCTTGGTCCCCCCTTGATAACTTTAACGAAATGGCATAGATCAATTTGATGGTAAGGGGGGACCCTTACCATGCGCAACCCCTGCCGGCGAAACCTGCATACGGCCCTGCCTTCGCCAGTCACGTCGAATGCTACCTAAATTGTTCATTCTGCAACGTTTGCAAGACGAATAAAGCGGCCCTGCTAGGAACTTATGATTACAAGGATTTCTTATCACTACGCGCATTGAAACAGGTGTATGCTGTTATGAAGATTTGCGGGCCATTGGCGTGTTTTACCGATGCCGAAACGGAGGCAGAGGAGTATTTGTTGTGAAAAACGGGACATTTTCAATGTTAAAATAGAGAAAGAAGACAGTGTTCTTCAAAATAGTAACCTTTGGGATCCAAATTTGCACATGTTTATCTATTTTTGTTTGTACCCTGCAAAATAAATGGACTCAACGCACTGCAAAAATGGGAACCCAGAAGATGGAGGTCTAAAATAGGAACATTTGGAACGCTGAAATAGACGAATAACAACACATGGGAGATTGATCTTGAAAAGGGCAAAATATTTTGAAGATTCACATTAGATCATGGAAAACAAGACGTTGAAAGAATGCACTGAAAAGTCAGGTCGGACTGAACCCGCTTAAATAGTAAGTTTTGGCCGTTAAATGTGATTCGCGTTTCGACAGAATACAAATTTCGTATGCAACTGTTGGATGACAATGACACGTTTCTTTAGATTTAGCGTTGAATAACTATTACAGCACGTAGGGGTTAGTAAGCACTAGAAATTCCGTGGTGAACGTTGACGTTTTTCGAAGATTGCACCTTGATCGCCTGCGGTTCTCTGGCGATGGGTACAAAGTTCGTTTTCCGTTCTGATGTACGTGTAACCTGCATTCTTTCAATCTTTCAATGTGAAAATTTTTTTCATGTTCAATCAAAAAAACTTTTTATGTTCATTTATTCGCTCTTTCTCTAGGCACTTGAACAAATATACAAAAAATACAACAAAAATTAACTGGAATTTGTCATGAAATTTGTGTCTTTGTACAGTGGTCTCACAGACGACAGCAACATAAACTAATCATACTATTATAGATAAAATGGCACCCATCAGATATAAATATATAGATATACGTAATGGGGATGGGTATATCAATGAGATTTTTGCATGTTTTACAGGATTCAAGATCGGGGAATACAGTAAGGTAGCCGTGCACAAGTGCCCAAAGATACGGTACTCGGAATGGGAGGTGGGGAAGAGCTTAGCTCATCTTGCGTTGACGCTCGTGGAGGGCTTCGGCTTGGGCGTATTCGCGGGCCTTCTGGACGGTCTCCCAGGAGGACACCTTGGCGGCGTTGATGGCATCGAGGGGAGCATGGCTGCCCGAGGCGGCACGTTCGCGCATGGCTTCTTGCTCGGCGAATTCCTTGCCACGCTGGACGGCTTCCCAGGACGCGAGTTTGGCATTGTTGAGGGCTCCGACGAAGGTTCCGGCATCAATGGAGGACGACATGATTGCGTTTGTTGAATGGAGGGTACTTTGACTGAAAAAATGGGGTTCTATGATGTTGGAGATTCAGTGATCAGGGGGTGATAGCGCGGTGTAACACGTGTCAACGACGACCTCGACAGAAGAATGGAGTCAGTAGAATCACGACGCCGTCAAACCGAATGGGAGACACGAGCAGACTGGGAATTTCCCATCACTTTGAACGGAATTTATACGACTGGGGGAAGGCGCATGCGAGAGTAGTACTCAACCATGATTTAGATGGGGCCGTCCTTTGATGCGTACACGGAGCTCTCCCCTAAAGCCACGCGGTCGCAACGCTCGACTGTGATCATCCATCACGCGGCGGCAGCAGCCCTGCACTGATAATGATGTTAGAACTTGCCCGCGGCGCCATTACTCGTGATAACTGTGGATAAACCCGCCCCAAACTGTGGAGAGCAACGAAACTACACTATTCACGGACAATTTTGTTATCAACATGAACCCCAAAATGGCAAGTGCGGGGCATATTTATAACTTTTGGCGCCAGTCCAACCAAGGACATTTGAAAGGGACGCATTGAAAAGACTGAAAATAACAGACATACTGTGATAATAGTGGAAGCACTTGTTTGTCACAACTTCTTCAAAACATGCGAAGGCAAAGGGGAAAGCGTTTGGAAATGAATGGCCTGGATTACTAAACACAAAAACAGAAAGCTACGAGAGGGAAAGGGACGAAATAGGTGATCAACGATCAGTACGTTGGCAGTGCGTCCCTTTGGTTCGGATGGACGCAGGGGGTTTCGAAATATAGCTTTTGGAAGATGGAAATAAGCTTTTTGGCTGTTGTTTTTCGGGAAATGGATAGAAATAGAGTAGACTGTAGGATTGGAAATGCTGGAAGTTTGTGCAAGACTGTGTAATGAAGTTAGAATAGGCGTAATGGCGATAACTCTGCCTAAATATGTCTTCCATTTTGCCAGAAACACATAATTGCATCGTGTATCACTAGTTTGCGAACTCCTTGCCAGCCATACGACATGCATTGCCATCACAACATGCGCCAAACCTGCGACCAATGATCAAAATGCCGATCACATCCTTCGAGACGACTTCCTTCGAGAAGCAATGACCCCGGTTGTCTACGTTGACAGAGCCCTGTCTCCGCACAACCGCACCCCAAAGACCCCGAAACACAAGAATGAAAGCAGACGAAAAAGCCCCCATCCACCAACGTTGATGTCGTCGTCGTCCCCCGCCGCTAGCTCCGCCCATCGTCACTCGGTTTTGCGTGCCGTTCGCTTCTCGCACATCACGACCAGACAATTTTCTCGGCCTGCGAGTGCTGCCGCCACGTGTTCCAGGCGCCCTCGCTTGTGACGCCGCGAGCTCGAAGCTAGTCCAAGTGCATTCATTCCGCTTCTTTTTGCGAAGGAAAAGCAAAAAAAGCGCGTGCTTCCATTGGAATGAAAAAGTTTGACAGCCACGTTCATTTATTTTGCCGGAGGCGCCGCGGTCGGCCATTAAGGTGACGTCAATGGGGATTTCTTATTGTTTGATCACCCGTTTGAAATGGCTTATGTTTCGATGGGGCGGAAGTAGATGTTTGCCGAGCGGGGGAGGTCGGACCGTTTGGAATTTGGGGAAGCACGGTCGACCTGATGAGTGTTTCCAGACGGACTGTTACGTTAAGCAAACATGAAACGAAACAGTCATATGAAAAAAGAGAAGCTTAATCACTGAAAAGTGTATTTTAAAAAACATCCTTGTAAAGGTTCACAATTCAGATGCCACAGAACAACAAAATGAATCAACAGATCACTCCAAAAACTCCCATTTATCCAAAACAAGCAGGCGGAGCTGCTGCGCGGATGTTGCCGAACATTGCGAAACGACTGGAATGTTCTTTCGCCGATCTAATCAACCCGAATGCGTGCGATAGAGACATCTTTGCGGATATGTCGAACTTTCCAGACGCTCCTAATACACGTTATCGACCAACGGGACTACATGTATTATAGGAAACGTGCGTTCTGATCTGCGATCTATCGCGGGGTTTGTTGCTGCTCGTACAGTTCTGGTGTTGGTTCTTATCGGATTCGACGGAATTTCGCATATTTTGGTTGCCGTTTCGCTAAACAAAAACAAATATTTTATTTTAATGTAATCAAGTATGCAAAGTGTTTTCAACAGAAGTAAAAAAAACATTGCAAATATGTCCCGAAATAATGGGTTGTGCATAAAAATTTTGATGATCCAGAAATACGTCACAATGAATACTTTTACCCTTTCAGTTTAAAGGACAGTAGAAAAATAAGTTCCAATGCGAACTCAGTCCTGGTCCTGCTCCCGTTTTTTTAGCTAGACTTTTGAAAAAGTAACATTGTTCTAACAAAAATGACTTCACACAAGTTTTTAGCTACCAATCTGTTAGTGACATTTTTCTTGTGTTTCGTTGTCTGAGTGATGGATTCTGAATGTAAATTTTACTTACAAGGCGTTCTACAAAGTTTTGAGAATCGTATTTTTGCCGCTGTAACAGATAATTTGAATTTTAAAACAAGAACGCTTCCAAATTTCCCCTGAGGCTGTGTCTGTCGGATAACAGCTTTTTCACAAACGCCCTTATTACTAAAAATTTTAATTAGTTGTTCATTTGGTGCCAACTGTTCCATCTTCCGCGTTTTCAACGTTCATGAAAAAGTTTATTTGATTTTCATTCGCTATAGGTGTTTTTCAACCCCCAAAGGCACGCATTTTTCGCGACCACGTGGCGGACACATTGTCGACTCGCCGCTGGCTATGTGGTAAACAGTGTGTTTTCATCTGTGTAAAAGACATTTAGGACGTGCTGTTTGACAGCTGTTGACGGCTATCGAGTAAATGGATGCGTTCAAGTAAATAGTTAAAGTTTAAAGTTAGCAGGTGCTCAGTTTTGCTTGTGTTTTTGATCATGGCAACTGATCTGGGTAAATTTACTTGTGCACTTGCATTTTCCGGATGTTTTTAGTAAAAAATCAGTCTAGCTTTATGTTTTGTCTGTTGTAACTAGACTGCTTGACGTGAATTATATTTTGAACAATATACTAAAAAATTATGTTCTCTAAACATAAGGAAAAATAAAAACTAACGACTTTTAAAGTACAAAAGACTGTTCTGTATCTACTCAGAAACAATCATTACCCTGCCATGGTGAACCGATCACCTGTCACGCGGCTTCATAAAGATAATTACCGTTGAGCACATGGAGACCCCTTTGCATGCAGCTGATGTTTATTTTTGTTTATTATCAAATCACTGATTTGAGGCGAACACTCAGAACACATTCTCGCCGCTAGAATCCGTGCCCCGCTGAGATTTGTGGCCACGTGTGGATGTATGCTGATCACTTCTAATCATGGGCATCATGTTGATGCGCTGATCTCTGATTACCAGGGCACATTTGAAAAAAGTGGAGTAACAGTGATACCATGCAAACCCAGAAGCATCGGCAAAGTGCGCTCATGGAGCAAAGAACGCGAAGATGGGAGGCGGACGTGACTTGACGGACATAGAATACACTCTTCAGTATTACGTTCCCTATAGGGTTGATTTGGCTATGTATAGTCATTATCGGAAGTTGACAAAAAAAGGGTAGGAAATCCGATGGGTGCACTCATCGAACAGGTAAATATAGACCGATGATCAGGAAAAGGGGTGGGAGCTTGGTGATCAGCTGGCTGAGCCCAGAGGGTATATAAGGCCCAATCGAGACAGTCGAAAAGATCGGTCTGATGAAACATTGAGAATTGTTTTCCTGACTTACATTATTATTGAAACTGTCCCATCTACTTCGGTAAACATGTTCTTCACAACTACGACTACGCCGACTTCAACCACCGCTGCTTCAACTCGTGGGGCTCTGTGGCGATCGCTGAAGGCCATCGACGCAAAGTAAGTTTATTTTTTGCTTATAATGAACAAACCTAAGTATTGCCATTTCAGATTCGCCTACAGGAAACCCAACTTCGTCGTGTGCGACACACTTGAACTATTCCACGAATAAACTGCCAGCTACAGGTTATGTATAAATATCACATGAAAACCTCAATGACCCAGGAAGCAGATTATTGCTCAACTCGGCACTGTATTTGTCCATATTTACGCAGATAGAAATGCATATTTTGAACTTTTTATCATATCAATTACGTTTTTTGTCACCAAAATTGAGACTGTAAAGTGCAAGACATCAATCAAAAGTGCTTTTAAACAATTTGCAATAAAAGGTGTCTAAAATGCGAGGGTTGAATGAGATCACATTTGCCCTTTGAATGAATCATGAAATTGAGAATTGAAAAAAAGTGTGATTAGTGAAAGGGCAGAATAATGCATGACTGAATGGAATCTGGACGTTTTCAATGTCACTTTTACATACAGCAGTTCCTTATTGGTGTTGCTATTTAGTTCAAATGGCTTCAATAGGAACAATTATACGGCTAAATTGATTCTGCCATCATTGGCTTTGCATCTCCAAGCGTTTTTTACATAAAAGATGTAAGCATGTTACAAAATTGGACAAATTTCAACAAAATAGACTTCCATAAAGTTTCAACATGCCACGTGACTAACTTACATCCAAAAAACACCAAAATGACTCAATAATTTATTTCTGTAAACAAAAAACTCATACTTGTCAATCGCCCCCAACAGTCGTGACGACCACCGTCCTTTCCGTCGCGTGCTCCTGATTACTCGAGCAAGCGTGGGCCCCAATGATTTCCATCGGAAATCGCAAT
>KB455496.1:145744-161799 GCA_000341325.1 Panagrellus redivivus | reverse complement strand
GATATCCCCGGGGATATCCCCCGGGGGAAATCCCCGGGGATATCCCCTTCGCATCCCTGCAATCCACACTTATTACAAGGCACATCTGTGGTGGCATTCGTCAAGGCAAGGTAAAACTTTTCAGCTTCGGCCTCATTCCCAAAGCTCGTGTTGATGTGATGCACCTCGCGAATGTGATTCTTGATGCCGCGCGGCGAGTTTCCGCGATAACAGCACTGTCGACACATGTAGCCCTTGACTTCAGAATGTTTTTGTCGTATGTGTTGACTCAGTTGAGATGCCGAGCTCGCTACGAAATTGCATTGGTCGCATTGTTTTGGAAACTGAAATTGGTCATTTTTGTAACTTTCATTTGGCAAGTCAAGGCAAGGCAAAGTCATAAGATTGCACCCGTGAGAAAACAGATTACAAAAAGCGATAAATTACAGCGTAAAGACCAAATTTGACTACTTTTGCAGACGGAAACCAAAGTTGGAGCTCATCTTTGCAGATGTGAAACTCAAAGTACGGTTAGAAAGCGAATCAGCTGGGATGGGTTGTGATCGCATTTTGAGCTGTGATAAGACGGAGTTACTATGGGTTTGGACGTGATCAGTCACGTGTTATGGGGGTGGTGGGGCGGGTTAGATGTTATAAGTACCTTTGGAAACTGTGTTTTCGGTGGATCGATACTGCGCTGCGGACGGAGGCGACAATAAAACTTTTGATGGGCTGTGAAGACGGGTTCTTCTTTGAAGAGAATTCCGCACTCGCATTCAAAGTCTTCTGAGGGCAGCATCGGAAGCGTGGCGGCGGTGGAGAGCAGGGTGGAGGATGAAGTCGTCGGGATGGCTGGGGACAGCATGGGTAGAAGTGCTGGGAGTCCAGTTGGTTGAAGTGTTGAAGCGGCTATGGTAGCCGCAACTTTGGCTGATAGGTCCAGCGGTGTGCTGAAGATGGCCGCGGATTCTGATTCAATTCGTCGCCGTTTCACTGTAGGGTGGTTCAGCGCGTCCATTGCTGTGTTCACACTCGCATTTGAAGTCACTGTAGCCGGTACAGTACTCACAGGAGGTGTCGTCCCATTAGAAGTGCTCGAAATAGACAAACAGAAATTAGGCAATCCATTATTAATCGGAATTTGTTTCGGAATTTTCAACCCCTGAACGAGCTCCTGATAAACAGCTAGCTCAATGGACGGATTCAAATTAATTTGCCGACTAACTGCCACCGGAATGATAGTCTGAGGAGGTCCCAGCACTCTAATCTGTGGCTGATCACTAGGTGTATCCAAAATCGAAATAGGCAACAATAGCGGTGCCGTTTGCCCGGCCGATGACGTCATATTCAATGTCGACGATGCCGCCGCGGGTGTCGATGACAAAAACGACGACGAAACTGGTGGGAGTGCCGTTGGTCCTGCTAAACAATCATGTTCATTAACCCTTATCACTAGCCCTCTAAAAGTTCAACTGATTACTTACCCTGAAGTCTTTGAAACAGTGGTGCATACGGCTTAAAATTGGCAACAGTCTGTAAACAAATTGAAAAATGGACGTAAAATGTGTCTTTATCGGGTAATTTCATCATGCAAAGTGGACATGTGGGTGCTGAAATATGAAATTTCATCATAAAAATACTCCTTTAAAAGTTCACCATACCGCCACTTTGCAAAAAGTCCAAATCGGGCATCGAAATCGACATATCTGTCAAAATTCCAAAAATACTTTCGCTTGAATCCTCAGAAACTGACCTCACTATCAGCAAATACAGTTTAGTAGAGTCTAAAAAGCATCAATCTGAATCAAATCTATGGGCTCACGTGTAAAAACTCGAGATACAAACGTAATCTGTAACGAAAAGAAGCAAACTCAACGCACTAGCAACGCCTTTGGAAGACCCGATTTTTGCTTATCGCTGCCCTGATGCCGTTGTTATCGCTCCCGGGGTTCCAATGGGCCATGAGCGAAAGCAACTGAAGGCCGTACTGATAGGGCTGATAAGCACGGTAATAAGGGTATTGGAAAGACGTAGGCAGAGTGAACTGAACTATGTATCTGATAAGGGGAGAATGGTCATTACGGTCTGTTGAAATATGGCATTTTTGGGGTGATTTGAGTGAAAAAACTTAAATTTAGTTGAAGGAAGGCATTTAAAATAGAAAAATCGGGCAGTTTCTGTTTTCGTGGCGAGACCAATTCAAGTTTTTCAGTCGAAAATACCAAATTAAAAGGCTGTAGCTTCAAAAGACAATCCCGGCTAATAACCACTGATAACTTCCAACATCACCGATAATGAAGGAAGGTGCGAGAAGTGTGTTTTTGGTTGAAGGACTCTGACTTGATTGAATGATTGGGTCGACGCTTTTTACATCATGCGATGTGGGCCTTGTCTTTCTTATCCCTCGCCCCCGGGCCTCCGATTGGACTGATAAAGAACTAATGGCCGAGAAAGAACAACAAAACATACCTTTCGAGCCGATGACAATCAAATCTGCGGATTCTGGCGATTCGGAAGGCTTCAGACGGTCGAAAAGGCCATGCCCTCGAGGAAAGTGATCTTGGCCTTTATCATTGAGCCGGAACCGATGGGTTGCCCGGCTTCCGGGGTTGATGTCGTAAAGCTGTAATCAAAAAACAAACATATAATCGTCCGATTGTCTGATAACGGAGGGCCAATTTTTTTAAAGGGTGTGATCAGATGCGTTTTTCTATGCTATGCGAAAAAGATCAAATTGTTCTCGTTATCAGGAAAGATGGCAAAAATAGAGAGTAGCACGGGAAAACAATGTGAAATGCTACAATGACTGGGGTGTCTGTTGAAATCGTTGGAAATGGCAACATACCTCGATAAATGGAAGGTCTTCTGAATTCCAGGTGACTTCAAATGGGCCAAGAAGAGTGCCAGGTTCAATAAATGTGTCCAAATTGACATCAGTATCACCGTTAGCTACAGTAGCATCGACAATTTTCGCCGGTTTCGGCTGTTTTCGACGCTTTTTACCGTCATCGCGCATGGCTACAACTTCTTTGTGTCGGAATTCTGACAGCTCAATCGCCTCTGGCACCGCAACAACCATCGAATTGTGGCCCCGCTCCGGGAAGGGCAGCCAGCCTGAAGCTTATCGCGGCCCATCTTCCAATCCCAGCCCTATCCATCGGAAGATAATGCCGCAGGGGGTCGCGTTACTCAACGGCCGCTGCCGCCAACGAAGCTCTGTCTATCTAATCTCTTCACTGCTTTGTGGTTGGTTTTTTTGTCTGTTTTGCCCGAGACTGACAACCGCCTGTCTCTAGGCATTCATTTTTTGCGGGTGATGCTACTACTACTGCGCACCAGCCAGTCCAGCGGCGCCACAATCGGAACAAATCTGTGGCCGAGATGCTATCTCGCGTTATCGCGGTTTCATCGACGTCGCCGTAGGGGATTGATGTAACGAGTGTTCCGTCCCATGGCTGCCGATGCATACGTCGATGACGAAAGAAGTTAAGTGCAGAATGAAATGGGGATTTTAGCCGTTTTGAGAGTTTAAAATGTGAAAATCGCAAATTGTGTTGAATTTTGAAAAAGTTTGAAACTCAAGTCAGTGTAAAAAAGCTTCAACGATGTTTCTGAAGGCATTATTCGCAACAGTAAACAGAAAAATCAACCAGAAAGGTAAGTTTTAGCCATGAAAAAGTCCATTTCAATGTGCAAACTGTGAGTCCCCAAAATTACACGCAAAAAATCCCCCAAACCAACTCCCACCACGAAACCCCCGTCCAGCCAGCCTTTTCACTCAACCCGCCAAAATCGAAATACAAGCAACCCCGCCTCCGTCTGCCTCTTTTCGCGCCACTTTCTCCGTCATCGTCTGCCTTCCATCGCAATGCTTTGATCGATGGCGTCGCTCGTTGAATTCCATGACCCTTACACGCTGGTACCGCACCGCCTTCGCCTCATTGTCATCGTTCCCGCCATTGCAGTCGTCTGAACTGACCGAAGCTACTCGAAGTTTCGAAAAGCTGGCTTTAGGCTACTTTTACCCTGTTGAAATGCTCCTTTTTCGAAATTCATTTTGCGTTTGACGAGTTTTACGTGCTCTTTCGTTATGATGATTAATAGCGTGATGTTTCATTCCGTTTTTGTAACTTTTTAAATGCATATTTTCCCATTTCAGTGCAGGCACTATGGATAGTCACGCTAAACTATACAAGAACGCCGGCAAGGAAGCCGAATCGTCGCGTCGTCGTCGTACGGAGCAAACAGTCGAGCTTCGTCGTCAGAAGCGTGGACAAGATCTCAACAAGCGCCGCAACATCGACATCAACGCGGAATATGAGTCGGAAACCACGGACAATGACAAGGGTGAGTTGAATTTTGGGGATTTTATATAATTTCTGTGCCAGTTTTCTTGCTTGTGAAGCTATTTGGCTAGATTATGATCATTTTTCTTTTCAGACAAGAAGTTCGAACCCAAAATGACCATCGCTGAGGCCAAGCAACTCTTGCTCAACAATCCCGATCAGGCCACGCTTCGCAACGTCTTTGAAGCCCTTCGCCGCATGCTTTCCCGCACGACCAACCCTCCCATCGATGAGGTCGTCAATGAAGGTCTGGTTGTTGCCCTTGTCCAGGGATTGTCTGTTGAGGTTGGTTGATTTCGATTCTTTTCATGTTCAATTCATTCAAAACTTGCCATTTCAGGATGACCAAGTCCAATACGAAGCCGCATGGGCGCTGACCAACGTCGTCTCCGGCACTCAGGCCCACACAGTCGCCGCAGCCAATGCTGGTGCCACGAAGGCGTTCATCCAACGTGCTTCCAACTCAAATGATGCCCTCGCCGAGCAGTGTTTCTGGGGCCTTGCCAACATTGTCGGTGATAGTGCCGTCCTTCGTGATCATGCCATCGAATGCGGTATCATCCCATTGATGATGTCCTTCGTCGAACGTGTCCATGGCCTCTCGATTAGCTTCGCTCGGACGCTGGCTTGGATCGCTTCGAACCTGTCCCGTCACAAGGATCCCCAGATTTCGTTGGACCTGGTTTCGCAGGTGCTACCGGCCATCAAGTACCTCCTCATGTGCAAGGATGAAACTGTTCGACAAGACACGTGCTGGGCCCTGTCGTACCTGACCGATTGCGGCGACGCTCAGCTGCATCTCATCATGAAGTACCCCCTCCTCGACGAAGTCAGGGCGCTGTTGCAGACTGGCAGCAACAACATGATGGCCCCAGCGGTGCGCGTTTTCGGCAACTTTGTCAGCGGCAACGACAAGATCACCCAGACGATCATCGACACTGGCATCCTCGGGGACGAGCTTCCGCAGATCTTGAACCACGCATCCGTTTCTGTGGTCAAAGAGGCCTGCTGGCTGTTGAGCAACATCCTCGCCGGCACTGAGAATCAAATCAAAGCGGTCATCGATGCCAATGTTATGCCGATGGTCCTGCAACACCTGCGTCACGGCGACTTCAAGGTCCAATCCGAGGCGGCCTGGGCTGTCGGCAACCTCTGCCACAGCGGAAACGCGCATCAGGTCTATTACCTGGTTGAACTCGACTTCTGGGAATGTGTCGTACCGGTTTTGAACATTCGTCATGTCGAGTTTCTGCAGAATGTGCTCCACTCGTGCCGGGCTGTGTTGAATGCCATTTCCGTTTCGTAAGTTTTTCACAATTTTGCCTAAACATTGCTTATTTCACACCTTTCAGTCACCCCGAGCGTCTTGAAGAGCACAAACAACGTTTCGAAGAGCTTGGCGGCGTCGATTTCGTCGAGGACCTCCAGAATCACACCGACAACCGCATCTACGAGCTGTCCTACGACATTATCAGTGGCTTCTTCCAGGACGAAGGCGACGACGACACGGATGCCCAATTCGCTCCCATGGACCCGCTCGAATCCAACTTTAAGTTTTAGTCAGTGCTAGCTTGCACTTGTGTCTTGTTAATCTGGTCTTTCTAATGTTCTGTAACTGCTGCCATTTGATTATCTTTGTTATTTTTGTATGTGATTACCATCCTTTGACGTGTTTGCATTACTTGCCTTGTGGGAATGAATACATAACTTGTAAGATGTCATGAAGATTGCTTGGGGGCTGCCTGCTGATGGTAGTGGCTGGGGTGGGGATGGTTGGCTGTCGGCTATAGCCGCCGACGGCCGTGTCCATCGGTTGACGTCGACCGAAATGTGCGTCACAGGGAATGGCGGCCGCGCGCGCGCGCGCGCGCGTGCACCACTCATCGATTGTCGGGCGTGGCGGCGGCGGGCGGGCGCGCGTCCGCTGCCACCGCCGCCGGCTCTCTTCCCGTGCGGCGGCGGCGACGGGCGTGTTTTGCGAACGACGACGGCTTCGTTTCGGTTTCCCATCGACTGTTTTTCGTCGCGTTTTAGAAGCAGCAGTCCCCCTGCCACGAGCGACGTACGTGGTCCATCATGGTCCGTCCCCAGCGACAGCAGCCCATTTTGAATCAAACGGATTCGGATGGCGAGGAGAATGAGAGGGATGAGAGTGCGGATGTTTCTGAGGTTGGTGTTTACGAGCTGTTTTGGTCAAGTTATGGGTTTCAAAATTGACTTTCAGTACTCGCGATCGGACATCATCCAATACGTCTTCGAGCACTATGACATGACCCCGGCCGAGATTGATGCCATGTTCCATACAGGCTCCGAGGATGCTCGGAACATCAAGAATGCGGCGAGAAAGCGGCGTAGTCGGGTGAGTCTGCCTTTTTGGAGCCTCTAAAACTCATAATTCGCATGCAAATTGCGCCATCCATCGAATTCAAACCCTTTTTTCGACAATTTTTATATAATGTCACCCACAATTCACAGATAATGGAACGCGGCGGCCAACCCGCACCCCCTCCAGTCAAGAAACCCGCTCCATCGACTTCGCGCAACACGTCCAACAGCATCTCCTCCATCGCATCCGCGGCCCTGGGCAATGATCACACCGGTTCCCCGCAACCATCGTCGTCTTCCTCGTCGGGGGAGATTCTTCGGGTCAACTCCGAACGCGATCGCAAACACACCATCTCACGTGAAGCCCCCGAAGCCCTCCTCAACAACCCGGCCAATGGCGTCTACAACCTTGATACGATGCTCCAATCCTTCGACCAATCCTCCGCCCCGAAGAAGGCCAGCAAGATCAAGATCTTCGGCGAACCCGGCAGTACGGCCGTCGTTCGAACCGGCACCACGGAGTTCACCATCAAAGTGCCGCATGGACAATTTATGGAAATTGAATTTTGAACCATTTTCTTCGTTTTTGTGATCTCTATTGAAACAATGTTTGTAAATTTAAGCAACTTCATACCCACGTATTTATAATCACCAATATTAAAGCCATTTAAGAGTAAAGTTTCCATTTGCAAGTCACGTCGGCGGTGGAATTGAGGTATCGCTTTCGGGCATGTGCTGCAATGAATCACGTTAATTTTGTTCAAAAATAGAATAAAAACGCAAAAATGACTCACGAAAAACTCGACGTAGACCGTCTGCTTATCGGTCTGTGGCACCGTGACCTGTGTATTGAGCATTAGCTGATTGCTGATCATGAAACTTGTCTTCACGCCTATCGAAATGGCCGTCTGCATCCGCTTGAAGAAGGACGCGCCGTACTGGACGTTGATGCAGGGCGTATTGCCGTAGAGCTTGACCTCATCGACTTCGAGGGACGTTCGCGGATACAGGGTTCGGCAGCTGAGGGTCTCGGATCCGTGGACAATCTCGAATTCATCGGGACGGATGCGCAGAGTCACGGTGAAGGAGCCGAGTTCGATGGACTTCATGACATCGCGCAGGGTTCGGGTTTGGACGACGGCCTTGGCGATGATGTCGGTGACGGGGAAGTTGAAGTCGAGGTTCTGGAAAGACACTTTGAAAGGCATCCAACAGGTTCAAAAACTCACAGTCTCAGCTACAAAGGTCTGGATCTGGGTGGTCACCTCGAAGTTCAAGTCTCGCATGACGAGTTCAAGCTTCGACCCAGGGCCCTGGATTCGCATGGTCACGTAGGCTCCACTCGTCCCTATCAGGTTCAGGGATTCCTTAAGCACATTTCATGATCATCCAAAACAAACTTCCAAAGACTTACCATGAATTCCAAGAGAGGAACATTCAACGCGAGAACGCCATCGACCCTCAAATCAAACTCACTGAAAAGCGTACTTTTCAGGTACGCATTTGCTTGCACCGTGTTCCCCGTCACAATGAACCTCATCCCACTTTCGTAGATCGTCATGGTGACGCATTTCTTCTTCTGGAAACAACATAACGGTAAAAATATATATAAAATCTTCACATTTCACCAACCTCTTTGACATAGATACATCTCAGGAGATTGTGCAGATCTCTCGCGCTCTGATGCACCGCGAAGAAGCTGTCGTCTGTCCTGGCGAGGGAAGCATCGTAGAAAGACATTTCAAAGGGGGTAATTTAAGTTTGAAAATTGCATGTTTAAATTTACTCCATTTCAAACCACACGCGAAGAACCCCTTTTCGCGGCGAGACGCAGGCGACCCTCCTGTGTGCACAGCGTGCATGCTGCGATGAGTACTTGCTGCAACGTGCGTGTTTCCGATGTCGACTGTTTTGTTTTGAATATTGCGTGCATGCTTCTCGGGTCCTCAATCTTGCAATCGGCCATGTTTCAGGAGAATGAAGAGATCTACGCGTCAGAGGACTGCTTCATCACGTGAAGGTAGGTGTTTTGCTTTCATTTCGCCTTAAAAGTGTTTTCCCTTCTTGTTTTTACGCATTCATCGATTTTAGCTGCCCTGTCGACGAGCGCGACCAACTCTCCTCATGCATCTCCTCCGACAAAACGTCCCGCGCCGGTTCCCGCAACTGAGCCAGTTGAAACTGCTCCTGAAGGCGAGGTTGTTCATGTCGAAACTGTGGCTGCCTCTGTCGAACGGGATCCATCGCTGCAACCTCAACGCATAGTCGTCATGGCCCAACGGACGGCTTCTCCTCGACGAGTCGCCAAAACGCAAGGCGGAAGCTTTCCGGACGGATATAAGGCGACTATTTTGAATCCGGCTCCAGGATGGCGTGGCGCTACTCGGTCGCAGCCTGTGACGACGACCTTCGTTGCAACGACGACGACCTCGACGCCGGTGGTTGGTGGCGAGACGTACTTTTACGAGGATCAGGCTCAAGCTGCAGAGGCGACGGAGCCGTCTTATGATGAATCGGCCGAGGGATCGAGTTCGGTAGGTCTTTTGGGTTAAAAAGAGTCGAATTTTATATAAAAATCTACATTTCAGCGAGTTGTGGTCAAAACCGATGTCAATGAGGACACCGTCGAACAGGAAATCGTAGTAGATGACCAGACTGAAGCCCCAAAGAAAGCCCGTAAAGCTCGCCGGCGTCCTGCTCCACAAGTTCGACTTCCGGAAGAGGCGAAAGCCGGTGATGAAGTGCCCGCTGAAGGCGGTGATGTCTGTGAGTTCTTCCATCGATCTTCTTTGGTCTTAACTGAAATTTGATTGTTTCAGATACCTATCAAGTCGTCGAAGCCGACGGCGAAACCATAGTCGTAGACGACGACGGTCAACCCGCCGAATACAACCTCTACGAAGAGCCGTACCACGAGGAAGTCAACAGTCTGTTCATGTTGGGCGGCGAGATAGCCAAGCATCCCTGGGTTTCCAACGACGAAATAAACCACTTCTTCGTCGCAAACCCCTCACTTTCGAGCCAAATCGATGTCCGCGAGTTGGCATCCCTCACGAAAACTGTTTCGCCCGAGGGCAACTTCCAACTGATCATTGGCCTCGCCGGTCTCGTCAACTCGATGAAGCGCGATATGGCTTCCCTCAAGATGGAAGTAACCTCGCTGCGTGAGATGGTATCCAACAAGGAAGATCTTGGCAACACGAAGCGTCGATTCTCAACCCATAACGATGTCCGCCACCCATGGCGAATCGCATCGGTGCCACCACTCCGGGAAGTTGATCTAGTCGCGACGGCACACACGATGGACTTTACACGTGGTACGAAAAAGTCTCTCTCGAACAAGGACGCCATCACGCGGTTTGTGAAGACTGTTTTGGAATTGGTTCGTTTTTTACAACCATTTTTTGCATTGATTTCAAAAACATGCAATTTTCAGCTCATCCCCGAGGAATACACTCGTCAATACACAGTTCGTGAGCGTTCCCAGCGTCGTAATGGTTTGAAAGACATTGGCGAGCATGCAAAGAACCAAATCATTGGCTGTGTTTTGGATTTGCTCGGTCTCTACGAAGTCGCTGGCCTCACAGATCAGGACCGGGCTGACCGTGTTCATTTTACTAATCTCGTTAATCATTCGATGCGAATGGCCTTGTAAGTTTGACTTTTAAACTTTTTAATTTATTTTAAACATCTAAACGCAATTTACATTTTTACACTTCAAAAACAACCCATATCTATTGACCATACAAGACTTTCTTGAGAATCTCGACAGTTCGAACATCGCGCAAAATGCTCATGTGATCGGCGCTCTTTAACTCATGGACGGAACCCTGAAAAGTTACTAATTATTGACCTGTTTTAGGATTGATCTCCGCCGCAGCGAGCCTCGACGCATCCTGACACCGAATTTTGTCCAAAGTCAGGTGGCCGGTTTTGAATGAGTAAAGTAAGATCATCATTGTACATTTTGAATGTTGTACTTTTTCGAAGTTTTTGCGTATCGATCTTTTTTAATTGAATTATAAATATTTGCTTACCTTTGGTTCCTTTTCGGCCCACTCATTGCATACGCGGAGAGATTTGATGTTGACAGTCCCATCGCCATCACCATAGACTGTTGTTGGCTGATAGTCGGGGAAGTAGCCCTTGGCCCAGGTGAAGGTTTCCGGCGTCTGGACGTCGGTTCCATAGATGCAGTGGACTGGGATGCCAGGGGCGTCGATGATGAGTGCCTGCGAGGCAAGTTTGTATTGGTCGATGCCTAATGGGTAGTCGACATCCTTGAAGAACTGCTCAACATTGGAAACACTGTAATTCCGGGTCGCTGTGAAGGCGAAGGCGTCGTTCTCGTTCCAGACCCCACGATGCGGGAACAAAAAGGCCGAGGAAGTGAAACTTCGCTGCATGGCACGCAAACGGGATGGCGGCAGGATGATCCGGTAGTAGTCCATGTTGTAGCCGCTGGCAAAGAGCTTGATGATCTGCATGGATCCGCCCCAGGCACCGGCGATCGACACATGGGAAGCGAGGAATTGGGCCTTCCAGGCGGCATCGACGTAGTGATGGTAGAAGTAGTTCATGATGGGATTGCCCATGCTGTGGCCGATGACGACCACCGGAGTTTCATGGTTGTAGTAATACGTGCGTTGGATCAGCGACTTCAGAGCGACGTAAAAGTCGTCCAATTCGAGGGGAGATCGTCGCCAATCGAAGCCAGCCGCGACGAGATTCTTGTTCTTTTTGTAGCCCCATTGAACGAGGGTGTCAGCGATGTAGGCGAAGTAATTTCCCTGGAAAGAGCAACTTAAAACACCGAAAAAGACGCATTCAAAATTTGCATGTTGTCCCGCCCCGAAAGCCGGCCACCTACGTGCACATCCGGAAAGAGCGCGAGTGCGGGTGGTCCGAGCCCGCCCGCAGTGCAGGGAACTCACTTCTGACCCGATTGACGTGGACCCTTTTCCGTGTGTTTTACCTATCCCACCTCATTTTTATCAAACTACCACCTTGCAGCCATGGCCAGCGCTATTCCCATCCCGAAGACGTACGGCGAGCGCATCGTCGCGCAGAAGGACACGCCCCTGCGCCATCCCAACTCGCCCGACTGGTTCAAGAAGGAAGTCAACGAGCGCTCCAAGGCTGAAACGTCGTGGGCCTCGCCCTATGATGCCCGTTTCCCGCAGGTTCGCAAGCAGCGTCAATGCTTCAGCTACTACGTCGACTTCTATCGCTGCAAGGAGCTCATGGGCGCCGATTACAAGCCGTGCAAGTTCTTCCAGAACGTCTACAAAGACATGTGTCCCCGTTTTTGGACCGAAAAGTGGGATGAGCTGCGTGAAGCTGGACGTTTCCCTGCCAAGTTTGATCGCTAATTGGTTAAATGTAACTTTGGGTGTATGTCACATATCTTTGACTTTAAATTGATGCAAAAAATAGAATAAATAGCGACTAATTTTAACTTTGATCGATTTTGGGATGAAATATAGTCAATTGACTATGAAATATATAAAAACTTACTTGAGATGCTTTACTAGGGTCAAGCCATTCCACGGAATCCGTCGTGCCAAAGTCAGGAACGCGAACATCGACGCCGGGGCTGTTATCGGAGCGTTGAAGGGTCGTGTTGAATTCGAGACGCATGTTGTCGACCCAACAGTCGATGGCCACAGGTACGAAGCTTTCAAGGTTGAGCCAGAGGTCGAAGTAGTCCTTTGTCGAGCGGCTACATGTGTAATGCACGATATCCGGCTTGCCGGTGAGGTTGGCATCGAGCCGTGTGCCACCATCACCAGGGACGAGAACAATGGGGTTGGATGGGGCCTTTGGATCGCCAGGTTTACGGATATACCGTTTCAAAGGGACTTCTTCCGGTGGCGGTAGCCCATTTAGAACGCCATAGGCATTGACATTGATTGCCGGCAGCAATAAACACGCAAATAGGACTACGCGGGACAGCATATTTGTAGATGGGTAGGTAGATAGACTGACCAGCACGAACCCAAACGAAAAATAAAGATACCAAAAACGAAACGAAAGAACTGATATCAACCTGCCTTGATCGACTCAAATGACAACGTCGGCGACAAGGCCCAATACAGCTGTGGTCGAAGTCGTTGATGGACTGAGGTACAAGTCGATATTAACGGTGGTGCTTGGGGGTGTGATATGCCGATGGCAAACGCGCTAGCTAACCACTAATGCACCGACACTAACCTCTGTGGCTTGTTTGTCGTCATTCACGATCATCAATCAGCGGGGCCGACCGACCGCGTGGTCTTATGTACCTTCTAGGCGGGCCTTGTCGTCTGGGATGACTGACATATGACTTGCATGATTAGGAAACACCCCCTTTTGAACATTCCTTATCGAAAAGGAAATGGTTAGCAAAAAGTGACTATGAGAACATCCGATTTCGATCAATGTGATGAAAAACCTGAGAATTTCATGCGTTGTTACCGTATGATAATCGATTACTATTAGTTTGAATTCAGTAAGTTAGGGGCGTAGTTGCGCACTTCGGGCGTCGATCGACCGCTACAAAAGCCGCTTTCGACCATTGGCCTTGAGCTTCAAGAACTTCAAATTGCCGCAGGGAATACCGTCATCAACCCACTAAAACCAATTGTAACGTCATATAAAGATTATGGTATGGTTTTAAAAGGGGACGTTACGGATGACCCAAATGTTATTACCACATGTGAGCTCAACCGCATTTTATGCAACAAGCATTTTTTATCTTCTCATATGATCAACTTACGTGAAACCGACCAATACTTTATCGAATGCGAATACGTACAACTATCGAACATGTCGAACACGGCTTTGGAAAGTGTCAACCAGAATAGTCTACTGATGAAAACCCAGGAACTCCATATTTTGAAAAGTCGTGTTAGCAATGTTTTCCTCAAAAACGTGTCAAAAATTACAGTTGGCTCATTTAAATTAAACATTTACACCAGACATGTTGACGAAGACGTAACGTTTACTACAATATTTAATTTTTTTCCACATCTATCCCTTATTATGATTCATACTGCCTATTTTGGTTGGCTAACCGATTTATCTAGTTTGGGGAAAAGGCTAAAATCCATATTTATCGCGGATGACAACTTTGAGAGAATGTTTAGTTTCATGCCGGACGAACTGTATGACTTTGTTGCCGTAAGTTTACATCTTAAATGTTAGAAATGTTGAAACATCTTTTTAGAAACAAGGCCCCCAGTTCCACCTACAACTTCACATTAAAATGGATAATATTCATCAAATTGACAAAATAAAACCGTTTATTGATGCTCGCTTCCAACCTGGAAAGGAGGGAGACGGTAACTTCATTGTATCCATTTGTTTTGTTCAATCCCGCTCTGAGGAGCAATTTGATTATGTATGTCGTGAACAATTTGAAACGGAAATGGGAAAAAAATAATCAACCTGAACATTCACTTATCAAAAAGCCGAGAAACGTTTGAACGTTCAACTAATTTGTGTTTTTTTACTACAGTATGTCCATTTCCATTTATCACTTTTTATTGTGTTGTGTTAACATCTCAAAACAGAAAAGTAGCTATAAAGTGGCTCGATCGGATCCGTGTATGACTTTTCTAATGTATACTTTCGTTTCTGTAGTCCAATTTCATCTCTTTTGTTTCTTTAAAAGTTAGTCATTACTGTACATTTCAATAATAACAAAATCATAACCATTTTGATCTAGTAAAAACGCGAGTAGGCGGTGTCGTGCAGTTTTGCGCGTGAATCGATTGCCACGAAAGCCGCTTTCAAACTGCATTGGTTCACCTCCAACTTCACTTGACACAAGACTGCTTCTTTGCGCACTGTTATTAAAGTTGTGTTTATATATTTAACAAAACTATTATGCCCTATCCTATCCTAACCCTACAGTATCCCTTTGCCAAACGCCTTCGCCAGCTTTTGAGTCCATCTGAACTTCATGCACTTCAAATTGCCGCGGGGCATAACATTATTAATACATTAAAACCAGTTGTGCCATCATGCAAAGTTTATGGTTTGTGTTTTGACGGAATCGCTGACACTAACCTAAATGCAGGACCTACGTGTGAGGTACATTATATTTCAAAACTGAATGTTTCGCCCTTCTTCTCATATACAGAGATTAATATAGGCAAAAACGATAAATGTGTTATCGAATGCGTAAAGATTGATTTTGAGGGCATGTCTAACACTGTTTTTCAAAAAATGAGCCTAGATAATTTACTGATTAAAGTTCTTAAAATGCATTTTGAGCAAAGTCATATATCCAATGACTTCCTCAAAAGTTTGTCAACTTTGACATTGAAGCCATCGTCATTGGACATTTGCAACTGTCGTTGTGACGAAGACGTAACGTTTTTGACAATTCTTGACATTTTTCCATGTATTACCTCTATTTTGGTTAACTTTGCCTATTTTGGTTGGCTTAACGATTTATCTTGTTTTGGGAAACAATTCCGTTTTATTTTGATATTTTATGACAATTTTGAAAAGATCTTTAGCTTCCAGCCAGAAAAACTCTATGACTTTGTTGCCGTAAGTTTCATTTTCACTGTCACAAATGCTGAAACACCTTTTTAGAAACAAGGCTGCGAGTTCCGACTGTATATTCGCCATTATAATGGCGACAACCTAACTGACAAGATTGAACAGTATATTGATCCTCGATTCCAACATGGAAATTTTAAAAACGCTAACTTCATTGTATCTTTTGAATATGCAGGATCCGTGAATGAGACTCCTTATGTAGTGAACAATACTTCTCAAACAAACGGAAAATAATCTACCAGAACATCCGACAACCAAAATGCCGCTAAAATTTTTAACTTTTACCCTTTTTACAGTATGCTAGCCAATTTGTGTTTGTTGCTACAGTATATCGACCAATTTGCATGTATCACTCTTTATCGTGTAGTGTTAAAATCTCAAAACAAAAAACAAACTATAAAAGTTGCAAGTTAGCTAACGGCATTACAATAAACTACAAAAATAAGTAAAGGTTAAGCGCTTCATAACTATTTACAATTCAGAAGGCCCCATAACGCGGATTTCGAAGCTTCTTGACGTTGCTCGGACGAGCCACTTGCTCGTAGATGTTGTGAATGGCGGGCCGATCTTGTCCGAGCATGAATCCATCCATGCCATCGGCGTTGATGACCTTCAAGTCGCCGCCCTTCTGGCAGAGATACTTCAAACAGCGCTCCTGGGCCGGATCCACGCAACAAAGCAGCGTCGGAGTGTTGTCATCGTGGTCGGGCATGTTGGGATCGGCTCCCATGCGCACCAACTCCTTCAGGGCATCGTATTGGGCATAGTAGGCGGCGTAGTGGAGGGCGGTGAACTTCTTTTCCTTGTCCTTCATGTGGAGGCCGATGCCGTCGGCGAGGTCGACTCCGATGC
>KB455496.1:117775-135406 GCA_000341325.1 Panagrellus redivivus | reverse complement strand
TGTATGAATGGCGATCTGGCCATCATAGACACATTGCTGGAGGGCGGAGCTGATGTCTTGCTGAAGAACAAGTCGGGACGGACGGCCGCGGACTATATAGACGAGTATTTGCGCATCAATGCTGACGATGATTCGCGCTCGTTGAATCGGGGATTGAGGGAGCGGTCGGCCGAGATGCGGAAGAAGGAGATTGAAGCTGGTGTCGCGGAACGGGCGAAAAAGCCCGATTTGCCACAAAGGGCCATCCCTACAGCCCCGGTGGTCCACAGGAAGCCGGCCCACGCCGCTCCAGCCGTGATGCAGTACCAGAAAGTCATAGGCGATCTCGGAGCGCGGACGAAGACCAATGCGATCAGAGCCACGGAGCGTGATGTCACGTCGCTGAATCTGAGTGACGATGAATTCGATGCCCCGGAAGCGATGGAATTCGATCCGTATCCGACCCCCTCCCGACGCCCCTCGTTTTATCACGCCAAAACTGAAGACGACATCATTATCGACGATGTTATCCCAGCAAAAGCGTCAAAACGTCCATCTTCTGGACAGAACTTATCATCGGTGAAGCGGTTACGGACCCTGGATGACCACTTCAATACAAGCAACGTGATGACCACACCGACGTCGACCCGCTCGTTGCAACATAGAAGTTCCGTGTCGTCAGGCATCAGCAGAGCTTCGAACCGGAGACGCAGCGCTACCGGATCATCATCACGGCATACTACGCCGACTCATCTGAGCTCGAATGTTTTGCTGGAGATTTCCTTCATCGATCCTGTCTCGAGGCTTCCTATCGCGAAGCTGGTTCCGATGAGATGTGGCCATCAGACGACCATCAACGAACTCTGCACTGGTGTTCAGAGCCTTGTAGTGGAAGACACTTACACCGAGATTCTGCCCCATCGTAGTGACGTGCCATTGAATGTCGACGACACTGTTGGCGATGCCCTGAGGGGCGTTATTCGAAAGTCATTCGAATTGAATCTTCACTTGGTAGGGTGGACACCACCTGTTCCGACGGCTTTGTTCCAGCGACTTGGCGTTGGTGGGTTTCACTGGCATTTATCATTGCAAAGTGACTAATATTTCTGTTTTCAGCGATCCCGGACGCCTTCTCACGATACCTCGCCGGGTTCCGCTCCAAGCACTGGTCCTTCAGTGGGTTTGGCTGTGTATCGCGTGTCCATTTCCCGCGATTCCTCCAAGGCTTGGCACTGATTCTGAGCCGAGTCGACGTCACTACCATAACGATTGGCCCCGATGCCCTTGTCAAAGACGACGCCAAAACTGATGCCGACCCTCTGAAGCTGAACGAGAATGTCGCCAAATGGCTCGGAATCCTGCTCCGAGGCAAAGCTGAGATCAACATCATTGGCGATTCCATCGAAGACGCCTGGCTCGAGCGCATCTCCATCCAGCATGACATGTCTCGACACGTCGATTCCCTCGTCCTGAGGCAAGGCCGCTACAGTTGCCGAAGCGTTGCATCCTTCCTGCAACACTGTGGAAGCCCTGTCACGTTGGACTTGTCCTTCACGGAGCTGACCGCTTGCAATGAGGCATCCTGGGATACAGTTGTCAGCGAGATTTGCAATTTTTCTCGTCTGACGACCCTCCGATTGGCCGGCACAGCTGTTTCGACCTCGCAAGTTCAGCGGATTCTCAACGTATGCCCGAATATACAGAAGCTGAACATCTGCAATACATCCGTCGACCTTTCCGCGTTGAAAAGCGACCACATAACTCATCTGAAGGCCACCAACATGAAGACCAAACCGATTGACCTGACTCCAGTGTCTAGAAACTTCACAAAGCTGATTCATCTCGATGTCAGCCTGGGAACAGCCACAATTGCCGACGCTCTCCAGCACCTCGGCCACCGAAGCATACTGATTGTCGCTCGGTTTTGTCAAGTTGGCAACGTCTCAAACTTTGATTTCACGACGCTGAACGCAGCATTGCTGGTCAACCCCCTCGCGAAATCAACGCTTATTGATGCGGGTTTCCCCGATCCCAAATTCTCCAAAATTACCGCTGCTGATAAAGTATTTTAATAAACTGGTCTTCCTTTATGTTACATTTGCAACTAAAAATCAAGTCATTATCGTTAGGTGTCAATAAAAGTAGCCAATATTTGTGTTTCATGTGGCTGGATTAGGCTTATCAACAGTAGGTTCCGACGCGACCTTTGATACTTCTGGATTTACTGCTGGAGTTGTAATTTTTGTACTTGTGGCTTTCGCAGATTTGAGCTGTTGCCGAAGGTCGTCAATGATCACTTTGGCTTCGGCGTTTTGTCGATACAATCGCCTAACTTCATTAGTTGTAGCGTCGAGATGGTGGTCCATGTCGCACAGTTTTTCTTTGTAGTATTTTTTGACTTGTTCAACCTGGGATAGGAAACTGTAAGGGTATACTGTGAGAGGGAAGGGGTGCTTACATCTTCGAATGCAGCGTCTTTAGCAATCTCCAATTCTTCGCATTTTGAACGCAAAATCTCGACTTCAGTAGCGAGAGCCACGTAAGAGGTTGATCTAGCGAGTAATTCAGCATCGTCTTCAAAACTGTCTGAACCGACGCATGTGTGATCGGTTTGGCTGGCTGTACTTCTGATGATTCGGGCCATCGGAATGACTATGGCTGGTTTGGGAGCTTCGCCATTGACGTAGCGTTTTGTTGTGTGCATGCGTTCGATCTCTTTCTGAAACTGATAGTTCAAAGAAAGGTCTAAAGGTAAAAGTGACGGTCTACCTGAGCCGCCTTCAACATCTGTCTCGCCACATTCGCATCCTCTCGAGCCCGATTCCGCTCCAATCTAACGACATTCCACTTTTCACGCCACGAAGCCGTGCATTCCGACCACCAACGCATCGTCTTCTCCATCAGATCGGCTCGTTGCCTCGCTTCACTGAGCTCCTGGAGCCGCACCAGCTCACATAGATCCCAATCCGTGTGCTGGCAGTGCTGTGTCGTTCGCGCGAATATGGAATCCGGCTCGAAGCCACCAGTCCCGCCATTATAGCCTGAACCTCCTCTTACCAAACTGATCCAACATTAATCTCACTCCAACTCACGTTCACTAACATGATACCGATTGTGAATGGCCCTAGAAGATGACCGACTCTCACTCCCGGCTTCCGATGGCGTTTCATCGACCGTGCTGGACTGCGACTGTGACATATCCATTTTTCAACAAAATATATGCAAGACACAACCTAACAAGCCGGCTAGAATACTATCGCTGGTCACTCGTGAGTTAAACGAGCAACGATCGGGGAATAAAGGCCGAGCTAAACGCCGCTGGCGTTCGCCACAGCAGCTGCTTCCCATCGATAAAATCGCCCGGCTTCCGCATGCCAAAAACCCTCGTCGTTTAAAAACTGTTATTCCCCATTAGTCAGGTGACCTCAATTGACAAGCATTAGTGAAATCAAAACAAGTTTTTGTGCAAAACTGCAGCACTTTGGTTGAAATATATATAAAGTTTTCATGCATCATCATTTCCGTCTCCGAAGCATGAAAAAAACTATCAAATTAGTGAAAAACTGATTGCAGATCGTTTTTTAACCGTCGAGTCTCGGTAACTACCGTCTTATCAGAGTAAAAAACGGCAAAAAATAAGGAAAAACGTGCATAAAATCGCCACAGGCAATCTGCTCTCGTTTTTCCGAGCAACCGACAGCGCGTGCGCACTGAATCGAGCCTGTGTCGATTCCCATCACGAAAGGACGCACAACTACCGTAGGTTACGAAAAGAGCACAACTGCGTGCGCGTTGTCCGATGCTGATTCCTCCTTTTCCAACGTTTTTCACGCTTTTTCTTCACATTTTTATCCCTTTTTGACCATGTGATCTTCCCTATTCGGCACCCGGTTGCCCCTACCTCTTTTGAACCTCGTGTAGCTGTCGAACGAGCTCGAATTTGCGTACCTTTTTGTTCGATTATAACGTGTCGGATATATGATTTTGTTGCAACTTGACCTCTATATTTCATTTGTAGGGTACCCTCTGCAAGACCTGCAATCATGGCTGACGTAGTCACCGTTCGTACTCGCAAGTTCCTGACCAACCCTCTCCTGGCCCGCAAGCAGATGGTTTGTGCCACATTTTCATATATATTATTCAGTGTTCTAACTTTAATTTGCAGGTCGTCGAGGTTCTGCACCCAAACCGCGCTTCTCTCTCCAAGGGTGAGGTCCGCGAATCGATCGCCAAGCTGTACAAGACGACCCCCGATCTCGTTATCGCCTATGGCTTCAAGTGCCAGTTCGGTGGTGGAAAGAGCACCGGATTCGCTCTCTTGTACGATACCCTTGATGCCGCCAAGAAGTTCGAGCCCAAGTACCGACTTGCCCGTGTAAGTTACTTTATTTTGATACTACTATTTCTTTTGACGTTTTACCCAAGCTCAAACTAATCCAAACTCACATTGAACAAACCTAATGTTATTTCCCTTTCAGCAAACCAAGACCAAGATCGAAAAGGCTGGCCGCAAGCAGCGCAAGGAACGCAAGAACCGTCAAAAGAAGGTGCGAGGCACCAAGAAGAACAAGGTCGCCGCTGGCAAGAAATAAATTGGCGATGTTTTGTTGGTTTTTCTTTATTGGTTATTAAAAATGTTTTATTATAAACAAGTTGTTTATTTTTTGTTATCAGCAAGTATGAAACTGACATTTGGGTCGTTATGCTGTTGGAATCACGCAGCTAGTACTTTTGACGTTATTGATTAGAGGACAATTGGTAGTGTGTGCAGCCGCAAGGCTTGTTTGTCGCACCTTTTTGCGAACGTTTTGTTCTTACGCAAGTTACTCATGTCTGAATCCGAATACAGGATGTCCTCGACGAAGGACCGCGTTGAAGGGGTCTTCCGGAAGTCCGTCGTTTACGGCAATCGAGCTTCTCCCCTTCAGGAAAAGCTTCCCAACGACCACACTCATCGATGGACGGTTTATCTCCGCCCATTCAACGAAGAGCCGCTGTCGAACTTTATCAAGAAAGTGCAGTTCAAGTTGCATCCGGACTATGAAAACTCCACGCGAAGTTTGTATTTTTCAACTTTTTGAAACTGGGGATGTATATAATTTGTCTTCAGATGTCGAAGAAGAACCTTTCGAAGTCACTGAAACTGGCTGGGGCGAGTTCACCGTCACGATGAAGATCTATTTCCACGACAGCGCCGAACGTCAAGCCAGCTGTTCTCACTACTTGGCCTTACGGGCTCCTGAAATCTTCAAGGAAGGCGATGTTCCGGTCATAATGAAGGAGAATTACGACGAATTGGTACGCTTTTTACGATGCAAACTTTATATATAATTTTGAGTTTTAGGTATTCGTCAACCCAACCAGAAGAATGCACGAACTCCTCATGAATACCCGCCATGTGATGCCACACAATGCGGAAAGATGGTATTTTGATTGTAAGTTGCTGTGTGCTTAAAAGTTCAAAACGTAAAAAATTTATGTAAAATTACAGATCCAAGACTCATCATCGAAAACCAGCGACGTATGGCCGATCTCGCTGAACAGTCCGACAAAGAGGTCTCCGAGCTCACCGAATCCATTAAACTGATCGCCAGCAAATGTGCTGCCATTCGAGAGAAGTTGAAGGAAGCGGATAACTCCAAGGCTGCCCCGAAAGCTCTGAAGTCTGATTAAGTTTCCTGTGGTTATCAGTCACTTTGAAAACGCTTGTTGTTCCGATGCATGCCGATCTCATATTATTTCCTTGCATATCAGTTTGAACATGTTTCCACTGTTTGTAATCAATCGTACTGTTTGCAGTGTCATTCACCTTTTTTTGCACAGTAAAAAGTTCCCTCAATGACGTCACATTCCAATCATATCGGCTAACGTAAGCCAGCCTGTTTTAGATTGCATTTTACAGCCCCCCTTCGAAGTCATAAGAGACTTGAGCCTTCGCACCAAAGCAGGATTGCGCCGTTCCACTGCCTCAACCGCGCCTCAGGGCTCCTTTTCTTTGGAAGGACTGTCGATCCATGCGTGGATCAACGCAGGCATGCGAAATAGTCGTCCGCCCAACACAGACGAAAAAAGTGGTGAAGGGAGGCGTCTAGGATGAGGATGAGCTGCTTCTGGAGCCGGACAAAAGTGTCTTCGCGGATACTGCCAGGCTACCAGTTGCTGCAATCCGTGGTTTTGGTGGTAGGTAGCGATGTCCTCGGATTACAAGGGCTCGCTGCGACCGATCGCCTTTTTGGCGGTCGTGTTTTCGACGGTTGCGATTACGGCGTGCTTGATCACGTTCCCGTTGGTGTTTCACTATGTCCAGACCCTTCAGGCTACTGTCCAGGTAGGCTTGTCTTTGAATTGGGCTTTATTTTGAAAGAAGTCATCTTTCAGGGCGAAGTGGAGTACTGTAAGTCACGAAGCCGCGACATGTGGCGTGAAATGGTCGAAGTCGAACTCCTCTCCGACGACCCAGCCTCTGGCGATGCCATCCTGACCCGTGCCACTCGTCAGGCTGAATCCCTATGCTGCACCTGTCAACAAGGTCCACCTGGTCCCGATGGCGCCCCTGGAGCCGCTGGCAAAGACGGTGAACCTGGCGTCGGCCCGGGCGAACCCGGTCCTCCTGGCCCAGATGCCGAACTCCATGATCGTGTCGCCCCAGTTCCACCCCAATGCCCATGCACTGCCCCACCTGGCCCTACAGGTCCTCCTGGCCCGCCCGGTCCCGACGGCACTCCCGGCCATTCCGGCGACGCTGGCAATGATGGTTCTCCAGGCCCACAGGGCATGCCCGGTCCAGCTGGTCCTCCCGGTCAGAACGGCCCGCCCGGACAACGAGGCCCGCCTGGCGATGCCGGTGTCCTCCGACCTGGCGATGCCCCACCACCCGGACCTCCTGGACAACCCGGTCGTCCGGGTCCGCCTGGCCCCTCCGGCAAGCCTGGCCGCCCTGGCAAGGATGGTGATAACGGTCCCCCAGGCAGCCCTGGCGAGCCTGGTCAACGTGGTCCACCTGGTCCGAACGGACCGCCTGGCGAACAGGGCGCTCCTGGCGATTCTGGTGCCAATGGACGCTGTGACCACTGTCCTCCGGCTCGTCTGGCCCCAGGCTATTAAGAAAATGCAGATTGTGTCATATTTTGCTAAGAATTGAATAAATGATAGCATCTTTTTATTAGACTTTACTTACGAGGATAAATTTAATAGCAATTTAGCATTGGTGAGATCTTGTCGGCTAGGGTTGCACAGCGTGCATAAAGCGATCGTTTTGATTTTTGGAATGTCGATTAAAAAGTGCCGAATGAGTAATAATTACGGTAATTTTAAAAGTTACAGAAGAGATGAAACAGATTTAAGAGCGCTGTAAGACAAGCGATAGAATAAAAAAGTAAAGTCCAAATGAAACTTATAAAAATCCAATTAAAACGGTGCGTAATTTGAAAACAGTAAAATTGAAGTAGTGATGTGTGGAAATAAAAAAGATATGAAAAAAATTGATTGATAAATAGTTTGATAAATAAATTTGAAAATTATAAATTAACGCTTTCGGGTTCGCAAGACAGGCGGCGAGATCGTTTCACCCTTGGGTTCTTTCCTGGTGTTGCTACGCGTGGCACGCGTCGGTGGGGCTTCTTTCTTGACGACTCGGCCCTTCTGGACGGGTTGAGGTTTTGGTTTCGGCTTTGGTGCAACCTTCTTCGCAGGTGTTGATTTTGGAGCGGGTTTTGGTGGCGCCGGATTGCGTTGTCGGAGACGCTTGGCTGGAGGTTCGTCCGATGAGGTGGAATTTGTTCCGGCTGATTCGGATTCAGCGGACCGTGGGGATTTGATTTCGGTTTTTGGAGCTTTGACGACGGGCTTCGGTGACTCGAGCTCAGTTTTTGTAGATTTGGATGATGGTTTAGCAGTTTCGGTAGGCTGCGCTGGTTCGACTGCTTCAACCGGCTTCATTGGTTCCGGAACTTCGGCGGCGGGTTTCGGTGGCTCAGGGCGACTTTGGACAGTTGTTGACGTCGTAGGAGATTCGGCTGCCTCTGTGGGTTTGGCGGATGCAACAGGCTTCGGTGATTCGGCTTTTTGTGATGGCTTTGACTGCTTCGGGTGTCTGATGGGCCGCTTCGCCGGTGGTTCTTCATCGATCGGCTCTTCGACGGGTTTCTTCGGTGATGGCTCCGCCGGGCGTGGTGTTGGTGGCATTTGCGGCTGCTTGATGGGTGTCTGCGGCTTCCGTGGGCTGAGTCGGGCAAAAACTGGAAGTTTCTTAGGTTCTTCCGGTTGTTGACCAACAACAGGACGTTTACGGGTATCCGCTTTCTTTGGCGTCGACTCTTCCGGCTTCGGTTGCTTTTGGAGTTTCACAGGTGCTGCTGGAGGTTCCGGCTTCTTTGGTTGCGTGTTCTGTGGCGACGGTTTGGATGTGTGGGGCTTCGCTGATTCCGGCTTCTTGGGCCACTGCTTCGGCAATTCCAGCTTCTTTGGTTCTGCTTTATTTAGCAACAGTGTCGATGTGTTAGCCTTCTTAGGTTCGACCTTCTGTGGTGACTGTTTTAAAGTTTGTGGCTTCTCTGATGCCAGTTTCTTGGACGACTGCTGTGAGTTGAACGGTTTCACGGGTTCCGCCTTACTTGGAAATAGCGTCGACGTTTTAGCCAACTTTGGTTCCGTTTTCTGCGGCGTGTCGGACTCAGTAGCAGGGCGCTTTCGGGTTTCTAGCTTCTTTGGAGTCGGCTGCTTTTGCAATTCTGCGGGCACAACCTTCTTTGAAGACTTCGGTGGTACTGGTTTCTTGAATTCCACTTTTTTAGATGTTTCTGGCTTTGGTGGGACCTTCATTGGTGGCTGATTCGGTGTTTCTGGTTTCATCGATCCCGATTTGTGTGACGATGGTTTTGAAGTTTGAATCTTGTTTGATTCCACTTTCTTGGGCGTTTCCGCTTTTTTTGGAGACTGGTTTGGTGTTTCTGACTTCTTTGGCAATTCTGGCTTCTGTGGCTGCTGTTTTGACGTTGCCGATTTCTTTGGATCCGTCTTGTTCGGTGTCTCTGACTTTGATGGTGCCTTCGACGAATCTTTTGAAGTCGCTGACTTATTCGTTTCTGGCTTCCTTGACGGCTTCGCATGTCGCTTTTCCAACATTGTCGGATCAGGGAAGGGGTTGGCACGGAGTCGCTCAACAGCTTGTTCTTGGTTTACAAGTACCACTCTTCCTGCCTCCAGCTCTCGGCGCTGCAACTCTCTTACGTGTTGTTCGCGCCGCTTTTGAATCTTCAACTTTCTTTCTGCTTCTCGTCGTTGTTCCGCTTCAGAGGGAGTATGCCGTGCTTGAGCTTCTACGGCAATATCGCGGCGGCGGACAGGGGCAACATCTCGTCGGACGATGTTTGAATCTCGTGAAGCTGTACCCAATGCAGGAATAACCGGCTGTGGTAGCGGAATTGCAGGAATCGTCGTGGTGGGTGCCGGTTTCGTGACGGGCTTTGGTAAAGACGGTTTTTGAGCAGGAGCCGCTCCAACTTCGGTAGCCATCTTGGAAGGCTTGGTAGGCATGGGCTGCTGAGGTGGAATTTGTTGCTTGGAAGCCGTCGTCTTAGATGGTACTGTTGTTTGTGTTGGTTTTGTTGACTTCGCGGTATTTGACTGTTCAGCCTCATCTGGAACTTCTTGTTTGATCTCTCTGTTAACCACCTTCGGGGTTGTCGGGGCTGCCGCTGGAGCTGCTACCTGATCTGCCGTTAGAGCCGCTACCGGAGCAGCCGCTGGAGCTGCTACTGGTGCGTCCGCCGGAGCTCTACGTCGGCGCCTTGCCAATCGACGTCGTGCATCGCGTGCCAATTGGGCCGCCGTTCCTATTATCTCTCTCTGTCGTCTGATATACGCAGCCCTGTCTACGGGTAGCCAAGAAGGCTGTCTGACAGCCTTATGGTCATATCCTTCTGAACCTTTGACCGGAACAACTTCGATACCATCATCATTTGGATTCGCGCCTTCTGCAATAGGCGGTGCCGGGGGTATAGGATTCAACATGTTGCAAGCATTATCATCTGGCGCACCGTCGCCCAAAGGAGGCGCGGGTTGTTCATTTTGCGGTTGTGCCGGGGGTGTTGGATTCAACATGTATCTGGCTTCTCCATCTGACGAACTGACGTCTTCAGGCGCAGTCTTGTTGTTATCTGTTGGAGGTGCCGGATGGTTTAATGTTGGTGGTGCCGGATTCAGAACATAGCGAGCGCCGTCATCGGCCCAAACATATTCATCGTGTTTGGGAACTGGTTCGTTTTGCGGCTTCGGAGCAGCTGGATTCAACGTGTAACGAGTTTCACTGTCTGACGAGAGCAGTGATTCATTGTCATTACCAACTGCCGGATTCAGAGGTGCTAGGTTCAACTTATTTTGGGCATCTTCATCTGACGTGTTGTCACCATTGCCAACCTGAGCCTGTTGGCTTCTTAGTACCGGCGGAGTCCGATTCAACATGTAGCGAGGTTCTTCATCGTCTTCAGGTGATTCAGATCTAGTGTTCGGATTCGGAGCAACATGGTCAGGAAAAGCTGCAGTCGTGTACATCCCCTCTTTATACTGTTTCACATCGTGTGAATCAATTTCCGGATAAATCAAAACGATGCCATCCTTGTCGACATCCATTGTGAAAGTCAACTTTGGCATTGCTTTGAATTTAAACGGATAGATGGCATACGGTTTCCAAGTTTTGTCGCCCAATACGTCGAAATATTCGACCTATAAAGATCGAATTATAAAAGTTTTCGGTTGAATAAGCTTACCCAGATACGGCGTGCATGTTTGACATCCTCTTCCTTGATCGTCTTCGTAAAGTAATACGGATACATTCGATGATACATCCTCGGATAGACGTAAACTTGGTTGTCAATGTTGACGCGAAGATTCCAATAACATTGATCCTGAACATGGGACGTGAGCATTGTCGGAATTGTGTTGGTCACTTTAGACTCGGCAGAGCTTCTGGCAAGTCTGGCATGATGGAGACCACCTATTAGGCCGTCAGAATCCGTGCCAGGTAATTGGGTGTTTTCGCATGATATCACACGTGTGAAGAGCTCAGTTTCTTCCAAATAGGTTTTCACCTTTTCAATAGTTTCCATCGGGTGGCCATATGGATCGCCATTCGAATACACGACGACATGTGTGACTTCCCATTGCTGCAGGCGTCGGGCCAATAGTTCCACCTCTTCTTTTACGCAATGCATCGAGTATGGGACCACTTGGCGGATGGCCCATTTTTGGGCCGTGTACTGCATCCAAAAGATATATTGAACTGGGCCATAGAAAGCAACTAGGGCGCATTTCTCGTTCATTTCGCCTCCATAGATGGCTAGATACATGGCATCCTGGGCCAAAGCATTGCGCCAATTCACCATTCTACAGATTGGAATACCTTCATCGGTTACCCGCCTCTTAATCCAGGCTCGAGCATAGTGTGTATCAGCATCATCCATGATAAATGCAATCCCCAGGATGTCAGGCCATTCGATGCCGGCATCACGCCTCAACACCTCCAACACTTTGTCGACATAGTCCCGCGAATCCGTCTCTGTCAGAAGCGGAGCACTGCTATGGTATTGGATTGTATGCAGACAGTTTATGTCGGTGTAGCGTTGTTTAATAAGAATAGCGTGCCGCTTGGCCACAATAAAGTATCCCGGAGCCCCGGGCACTACCCGTGGCCTGGCAATCTCATTGGCTTCAGTTTTGGCTGCCCGAGGTTCTTGATGCCTCTCGGGAAGTTGAGACATCCTGGAAATGGTGAAATTAAATGGGGAAAATTTAGGTAAAGTGGGTTAATCACGTGCCGCGCGAGTACGTAGCCAATGGCAACGCACATGACTTGAAGCTGATATTTTTTATAAAAGAGAAGGTTTCCCCGGAGAAAACGTTCGGCGTGGACAGCTGGACGGATGCAGTTATGAAGTATGCAATGTGCGCAGCAAAAATACATTAATCTGGGACAGTTTTTCCGCGCAGTTCGAGGTCTGCAGAGTTTGCGGACACTATGCCAAGCAGTTTTGACTTTTTTTCTTAAAAAAAAATAAATTTTATTTTCGCTCACTTTTTGCCGTTTTTTGCGACGAATTTAGCCTTTCTTGCCACCGCATGGTTATGAAAATTTGCCTAGACATCCGATGAGTGCATTTTGTAGTCATTTTCGAAGGAAAAATGGCTTCCAATTGGTGAAAATCAACCATTTTCGTTTTGGTTGATTGCACGCTTTGCAGTCTAATCATCCACCCCAAAACAGTAAACAATGTCCATCCATCGTGTCTGCACAATCCATGTCTCTCGCTATCGATCCACACGCCCTCGCCAAGCCCAACTTGGCCATCCCCCCATCCGTCCCAGTCCTCCTGCTCGTTGTGTCTGATCTGCGCTCTTCCGCATCCTCATCCCCATCGTCCCCTGTCATCCATTTCCCGAAATGTCTGTCGATGATAAGCTTGTTGCCGCCAAGAACTTTGGCGAATTCATCGAAGCTGTGGGTATCCCGGTTCCGATCCGTAACATTGATTACAATGATTTCCCCCTTGAAAACGTCTCCATCATGACGCGACGCCAGTTGATGGACAGCTTTTTGGTCGATAGCCAGACGGCTAACATGGTTATCCAAGGTTTCAAAAAGCTGAATAAGCTCAATCAGAAGAACGGGAAGCCGCCGCTTAAGGGAGCGGATGTGGTCAAAAAGGTTTGTGTCTGACTTTTTATATATTTTTCTGGCATTTCTTAGGTTTTTATATAATTTCTTTATTCGTTTCAGCCAGTACTGACATTCCCTCGAAATGGTGCTATTCGAGACACGAAGAAGGTCAACTTTGACGACTTTTTCGAGGACCTCAGCGACACACCGTATCACCCGCTCGATTACTGGTGCATTGATGCCTGTACAGCGGCTATGAGCTTGCAACCGGCTCATTTCAAGGTTGGTTTCTATCAAATGATATCAACAGAAGTAATGAATCTCATTTTCAGGAATTCTGGACCAAAACCGTCAGTGACGATGGCATGGCCGACCTTCCCAACCATGCTGGCTGGACGCCGCTCATGTACACCGCTGCCAATGGCCATCATGAAAACGCTCAACTGATTCTCAACGATGGTGCCGACATGAAGGCTGCCAATGAACGCGGTCAAACGCCCCTCATGATTGCCGCTTCCTTCGGGCATCGTGATTTCATCGCGAATATGGTCACATATGCGAAGCGGACCTGTGGCGATGAGCCATCCGCCGTCGCTAATGCCATTGGTCTGCACATGGTTGATTACGACAACAAGTACACGGCCCTCCATTACGCCGCCTACTACGCCCAATACGATGCTCTCAAGGAGCTGCTTCAATTGGGGGCCGATCCGAACTGGCCCGATGCCCATCGTAACACGCCGACGCTGCTGGCTTGTGCCGATTCAGCCCAGGAACGGTGCTTGAAGCTGTTGTGCCAGAAGGGCGGAACCTTGTATGCCGAGAATGCTGACCGAGAGAATGGATTCACCATAGGCCGTCATCGGGCATCGATTCGAGCCATCTACGAACAAACGAAGCGTCCCGGACCTTCGAAGATGATTTTGAATCCACGTTATGGGGCCTTCTAAGTGGCTGTGGCTACAGTACTCTGTGGCGAACTAACTTGATTGTGGAATTTAACCACTTTTTTACTTTTGCTCATTTAATTGTCGTTTTTGCCATCTTACGTTATTGGTAACTGACTCACGTTTTTTGGTAATTTGTTTTTGCCTCTTTTATGTTTTTACATTCTTTTCACTTTTTCGCAGTTTAACATTTCAGTTTTTGTAATGAAGAGATCGATTTAAAACTTTGAAGTGAACGCGAATCATAACATTGCAAATGCCATTCAAACATAAAAGGTCTTCAATGAACCCATAATAAAGGAAAATTATGACCATCAAAGGTAATAAAGAAACTTACAATTCAAATAAGCAAAAAAGACACTTATGTTTCATTCTAAAACTTTAACGCGCTGGCTGGAAGAACGTTTTTCCGACATAAATGGTGGTGAATCACTATTTTCAACTCTTGTGGAGGCCATTCACCAAGGCCGAGCATCACAAAATGCAAGAACAACTCTGCTTCGGCCTCGGCCCGACGTAAGAATCATCACTTCCGGTGCAATGGGGCCCATTAGCCGTTTGCTTTTCCCCATCAGTCGGCGTTCCTGATAAGAAAGAACATCTGGACCTCGCTGCTGAGTGTTTTTTTATCAGCTGTGCCCAAAAACGCCCAATTGTTGTTGTGTTGCCGTTTCGAAACGTGACCTAATCACGTAGCCACGTGGATTAGCGTGATTAACTTGCAACATTTCAAGGATGCTATCAATTAACGCATTTTTGACATTCTTTGACCCTAAAGTTGTGTTTTCCTTGTTATGTAAACGACGCTTGGAGGCAGCTACAACTTTTGCGTAACAGTCTCGGTTTTGGTTTTGGTCATTGATAAAAATGCAAAGCGCATCTTCCCCCGAACGTCTGCAAATCTATCTTGTTTGTGCAACTTTCTTGTTTTCAACCTTTTCAACCAGCTCAAGCCCCCTCACGGAAACTGTTACAAGCAACTTTTAAGCCGATCTGAAAACTTTGCTTTTTGAATGTAAGCAAAAGGGCTTTTTCAATGGCTGTTTTTTCATTGAAAAGTTTGCCTTTTCTCGTCTGGATTTACGCACTGTACCATCCAATTGCCTGTGTTGTGCGTCTTTCATTCCAGCCGTCTGCGTCATTCCAAGTACAGTTTCATCCATTGAACTGGCCTTTCGCTCCCATTTTTTGCATTCAAAAGTGGTGTTTGTTTATCTGATTTTTCGGTTCACGCCTTTTCCTTCGTCTTCCTTGCTCGACGCTCTTTACGTGGTCCCACTTTCCGCGATTGGTTTTCTAAAGTTTCCACCTTCGACTGACATGGAAATCCGTGTGTAAATCCAAATCCGTTTCGTGTTTGTTTCATCAGGGGAATGGATACACTGCATTTGCAAATCCGCCTTTTCGACATTCATCCGGCCTAGGCCATATTCGGTTATGAGTAATCTCATATTTCATCACCGCCCTGTCCTCGTCCAGCTTTTCACATGTCGATCAATGCATAAAAACGACTGTTCCGTGGCCTTCGCGCGTCCATCTTTTTGAAGCGCCGTTCTGAGTTGCGTGATGATCACGTCTCCATTTCATGCTGGCTGCCGCGGCTCCGTCATCATCGTGGTCTGTAAAGTTTTTCTTTCTGCTGCCCCTCTGCAAGAACTTTCCACTTTCTACAGGCAATGGGAGCTCCCAACAGGCGGTCGTCTCCAACTCCTTCCTTCTGCTGACAGTTGCAAACATTGCCTATCATTTTCGGCGGGTTCCTTTCTTTCTGTTTTTTGTTTCATTCAGAGGCGTCCTTTTTTGCCCAGTTCACTACACAATATTTCGATTTGTTATTAGAAGGAACCCATCTGTTTTTGCAGACAGTCGACTCTTCTTTGCGGATTCGATTTTTGCATAGTACTTCGGAAAAATCACAACTACTTCCCTCTCACGGATGCAGATTTCTTCCCCCTTTTTGACGGCGAACCGTTTTTTGCCTCCCCCACATTGTTGTATTCTTTTTTTGTGCTGTCCTTTCGTGTTTCGTGCATTTCTTCTTTTGTAATTGTTTTATTTCCTCCCATTTTTGGGCTGCCTTTCGAGTGAGGCGGCTTTTCTGCAATACGCGTAGTGGTCGTGATTTTTATATATAATTGTCGGATTGGAGGGGCCTGATTCATGATTTCGACTTTCAGTGTTCAATCAAAACCCTTTGTCTCTGTGAACATGGCTGATCGCGCGACCAAGTCCGGCATTGCCCTCGAGGCCCAGCAGAAGATCCACAGCAAGTACGACGAGCAGTTGGCTGCCCAGCTTTTGACTTGGATCCAGACGGTGTCCGGCTTGGACATTGACACCAGCGGCAATGTCGACAACTTCCTCGGCTTGTTGAAGGATGGCAAGGTTCTGTGCCAATTGGCCAATGCCCTTCAGGCTGGATCGGTCAAGAAGGTCAATGAGAGCAAGATGGCTTTCAAGTTGATGGAGAATATCAGGTTTGTTTTCGTGGTGGGACCATTTTTGGCCTTTTTGAGGCGTTTAGATGATCTAAGATGGTATGGTTGCAGCTTCTTCCTCGCCTTTGCCCAGCAACACGTCGACAAATCCGAGCTGTTCCAAACGGTCGACCTCTTCGAAGGCCAAGACCCCAATGCCGTCCTGATTTGCCTGAGCGCCCTGGCCCGTAAGGCCTCCAAGTTCGGAAAGCCCACCCTCGGCCCCAAGGAAGCCCAAGGCGAAAAGCGTGCCTGGACCAACGAACAGCTTCGTGCCGGCGATGCCATCATTGGCCTCCAAATGGGCTCAAACAAGGGCGCTAACGCCAGCGGCATCAACATGGGCAACTCGCGTCACATGTAAATCCGCTTTCTTCGTTTGTTCCCACCGCCGCCATCCAGAAGACCGAGAACAGTTCTTTTCGCGCTTGTTGCCAATTCCTAAGAGCATACATAATTATTACCGATGTGGTTTAATTTTTATTATGCGCCCCCCTTTTCTTCCTTTCCTGACTTACTGATTTCCGGAAGGACTGCTCTCGCTTTTCTATTGCTGCCGTGTCCGTCTGCGGTCCCCCCGTTTTTCTTCCTTAAATAGCTCTAAAGATACTAAATTTGCTGGTGTTTTGTTTTTGTTGCATTCCAACAATCTCGCATTTCCCCCCTTCTCCTATTTCAACGATAGCAAAGCAAGGAAGGCATTTGTGCTCTCCCATGAATCGTCTTTGCTTTTGTTTCCTTCTAATTGTGACGAGTATACGCCGCCCCGGATACCAAAACATTCTTTTTTTTGTCGTTTTTATCTATCTAATAGCAAATTGAATAAAAAGTAATTTGTAAAAGTTGTGTTTTTCGAAGTTGACATTGACCGTAATAGGCTTTTTACGACGTTTGTTTTCAGTTTTTGAACTTCCATCCAATCAAAAATAATGGAACGACTATTCCGAGACATCGAAGCCAAGCACCTTTCCACAAAGATCAGTCTAATCTACGGTAAACCGTACACCGAATTGACAGACTGGGAAAAAGAGATGGAAATTCGGCGTGATCTACTTAAATGTGGCCTTGTAAGCTTTATTTTGCCATTTTTCTGCAAAGTAACAAGAAATACGGTCGTAATTGGATTTCCTCAGAAGTCTGCACAGCTTTGTAACATTGAAAAACAACTTAGACCCCTTTCAGATGACGCGCAGAGAAGACCCATCCATCCAGTCGCCGTATGAAACCCTCGAAGACGTGCTAACAGCAATGCCGGAAATGAGGGCAAAATATGAGCGTTTACCCCCTCAGGAGTTTGAAAAGGAACTAAAACGTGCCGTTGGGCCTTGCTATGACCGTACTGTGAGTTTGTGGGGGTAATTTTTAAGTGGAAAGAGTGCAAAGTGTAACAAAGGAAAGTTTCAGTGGCTAATGCCGCCGCCAGAAAAGTGGAAAGGACTCCAACTTTGTAACCAAATCCAGGCAACGACCGTGAGCAAGTTTGGGGCCGTCATTTTTGGACGGTGTTTGGGGAATTATATTTGATTACTTTTTCAAACTCTGAAAGTGCATAATCTTGAGTAATACATGTGACAAT
>KB455496.1:89927-117373 GCA_000341325.1 Panagrellus redivivus | reverse complement strand
ACCGAAATGCCGTGGCACTTCGGAGTTGTGACACTCCAAAGTATGGTAATTTTCCGACGCCCTTTACTCAGAAGTGCCACGGCATTTCGGTCTGAAAAAGTTTTTGGAGATAGTCCTGGGGTACATAAATAAGCCCTATTGAGCTCATCGTCTGTACTCATTCCTGAGCTGAGATAACAAACTCTCAAAATCAAGCTGAAAACCATTTCAAAAAATCACGGCACTCTCAAAAAAATTCCATTGCAGAAATAGACGACGGCTTTGACCTTAGAATTTGATGCTCTTTCGAATGCCATAGGTCTCGATCGGATTCGCGTCCGGGAGCTCGTGCCGGTCCCTTGTAAAGAAGTGCAAATTTGTCGTAAAATGTATGTATATTTGTCAATTTAGACGTGATAGTCAATAAAAAATGTGTTTTCTTTGCAAAATGTGCAATTTTCAACTTTTATTTCCAAGAATTTCGATTTCAAATGATGTCAGTAACTTTGTTTGTTTTCAAACCATTGCCTAATCAGTAAAGCGTCCCCGCTTCCGTTTGAACACCCATTAGACAGAGACGGCAGTCTTCTCGACAGGGGCATCATTCATGTCGCTCACATTTTCGTACTCGCCGTCGTCATAGGTAGTGTTGTTAGCCTGGAACAGATACGGTACTTCTATCAAATTTCCAAAAGTAAAGTACTTACTCGACTGGTAGTGTTCTTGAGCCTAGACTGAACGGGCAACATCGACCTTTGAGGCACGACTTCCTTCGTTTTCACTACGCCGATGGGAGCGTTCGGGGCCCGAGGCACTTCCCCGGATGGAGGCTTTTGTTTTTTGTGTCGTTTCTGAAGTGAGCTTGACGATTCCTTCGAGACTGACTTATTCGCACATCCGATAAACATTGCGAATCCGGTGACGGTAGCGGCAAAAACAGGCCCTATTAGCGCGAAAGCGGTTGAAAAGTCCTCCAACATCAGGAATATAGGTGCCAATTTCGATGGCGGGGGATCAGTTTAGTGTGTTTCGAGGATTCCACGGGTCGTCTTTAGCTAATTTCGGTTTGTTATGCTAATTTCGACGTATTTAAAAATGATAATGTCCTTTTATTTTTTCCCAAATTATATAAATACGATCCACAAAATGTATAAAAATCTCAAAAAACCATCAATCTTTAATGCTTGGCCTTAAATTCGGCCATGAAGTCAACGAGCACCTGCACTTCATCCAGAGTCACCGAGTTGTAGATCGAAGCGCGGATGCCGCCCACGCTGCGATGTCCCTTGAGGCAAAGCATGCCAGCAGCGGTCGCCTCCTTGATGAAGGCAGCCTCCAAATCGGCATCGCCGCCGCCGACACGGAATGGGATGTTCATACGGCTACGGTATTCTGGGACGATGTTGTTGGAATAGAAGCCATCGGAATTGTCGATGGCCTGGTAAAGCAGGTCAGCCTTGGCTTGATTGCGTTCAGCAAGACCATCAACACCGCCGTTTTCACGGATCCACTCGAGAACGAGCTTCGTGATGTAGATGCTGAAGGTGGAGGGCGTATTGTAGACGGAGTTGTTCTTCAACATTTCGGCATAGGACAGAATTCCGGGGGTAATTGGCTGTTCCTTGCCGATGAGATCCTGGCGAACGATAGCCACAGTAAGACCGGCGGTTCCGAGGTTCTTTTGGGCGCCTCCGAGAACGATGCCATGCTGAAATAGAAGAGGTGTAAGTTTTTACACTAGTGTAAAATTCATTGGAATCTCGGGCCCCCAAAAATGGTCCCGTCGCGAAAACACTTTTTTTTTGGTTTTTGAATGATGAATAAGTAAAAACAACTTACATCAGTAAAATCGAATCGCTTGCTGATAAAATTCGATGAAACATCAGCCACCAAAGGCACTCCGGGTAAGGTTTCCGGCGCCTTCGGGAATTCAATTCCGTGAACTGTCTCATTGGCACAGTAGTACAGGTAAGCCGCGTCAGGGTCACGCTTCCAAGTGTCAACGACCGGCGGTCCAGTGTACGGTTTCGTGGGCTCGAAAACCTTGTTCACATGGATGAACTTTTTGGCCTCATCGACGGCCTTACCCGACCATGCACCCGTAACGATGTAATCTGCCGTCGGCTGTTCCTTGTTCTTTGAAAAGGCCGACAAGTTCAGCGGGACACCGGCAAATTGGCCAGTACCACCGCCATGGAGGAAAAGGACTTCGTAGTTGGAGGGAATGTGCCTAAACATGGGATGCTTATTACTTACCAAAAACCAGAAAAACCTTACAATTCCTCAACGAAAAGCTTCTTGGTCGAGTTAAGCAACTCCGTGAACTGTGCCGATCGGTGGCTGGTCTCAGCGACACCGATTCCAGTGCCATTGAAGTTGCGGAATTCACGCTCCGCCTGTTCCATGACCGTTTCCGGGATCTTGGCGGGACCGGCGCCGAAGTTGATGACACGCTTGCCAGTCATTTTAAAGTTTATTGATGAAATGAACTGCAAATTAAGCGTACTTTAGTCAGTTTGATCAAAACCACGTCAATTAAACCCGAAAAAGATGTAACACGTCGTCCATTTACGGAAAACTCAAACGTTTAGAAGGGGAAATCTCCACTTTGGGAACCGACCTAGCCGTCTGGACAGGGCAGCCGCGGGCGGGGGTAGTGATAGTGATTAATGATAACAAAAATTTGAGCGTAGTTGTACTATGCTGTTGAATAGCGTTGAAAAAGTTTACCAAGACCATGAAATCATGGACTGAAAGTGGTCCCTAGTGATCTTGTGGGTGTTGTAAGACGGAGAAATGCAAAAACATTTGCTACAGAAACAAATTCCAACTTTCATTTTTTGATTTTTTGGATTGATAGAACGACCCAAACACATGCACTCCATCGTCATCGGTCGGTCGATTGCCGATAGCAATCATTCGGTTCGCTTCCTTCTTTCAGAAAGCTGCACTGACACTGATGATGGTCAAATGTGAATGGGATGGATGGTGGTGTTCATTGAGACACGAAGGCAGAGAACAGAATAGGCGGCCCCGTCGGTCTTCCGTCGTCCGATAACAGTGCGCCCGCAAGTGGTCGTGGTGCAACATCGGGCGCCGAGGGCATCATGAGTGCACCGCGTCACCTAGTCACACTATGTAGCAAAAAGGGCGATCATCGATCAGGACGCCGAAAACAACGTCGTAAAAGGCCATCCTGACGAGGAGGTTGTCCTTTTTTAGTGGCTGATGAGTCAGTGAACCATTATTAGCACTAAAAAGGGGTACCATTTTGCATGGAAATACAGACAGCAGCATAAAACTGATGAAAATACGACATTAGATTGTATAACACCCGTTGACGATCAGACAGATCGCATGATGGCCCATCCCAATATTGGCGGGCTTTATATGGACTTCTAACCGCCTTCGGCGAACTTTCAATTTGCACGTATCTTGTGATAGTCACGTAGGCAGAGGCAAGATCCATTTGATCAGCATGATGCACATTGGGGTGCATTGTTGCTTCTCATGTGATGGAGGTGGAGTTAAGAGTACACATTTTTGGTCAGTGATGTCATAGGTTTCAACAGAATCACAAATGTTAGACAGAAAGTTGTTTATTCAATACGTGAAAATGCAAAATTTAGTGATTACATTGAGATGACTACATTTTAAAACGAAAGAATAATAAAAACACTTTTCTACAGTACATTTTTCAAACGTTATCGAATGGAAAACAGCGGATACCGGATCAAACAAAAAATCCCAAACGATGTTCAGCTAGCATCTCTTCGCGTAATTCTTGCAATTCCTTGATCGTAGTTGTATCCGAATCATGGGGCGCCTGCATTTTGCCTGCCTTAGACATGGCATACTTGGCATCGAATTTTTTAAGTGCAGCGTCGAGTTCTTTGGCCAACTTTTCTTGGGCTTCCTTATCATAATCAACGCTCAGCGCGTGGATAGGCGCTTCATAGTATTCCTTTTTGATGTTTTTGGGTTGAGGTAAAGCTCGTTCATTTGAATTTTGAATGAACATAAGCAAATCTGCTTTCAAGCTTTCCTTGTCGCCGGTATTCCAGTAGTTGTCGATAATGTAGCAGGCCGCATCCGACGATAGAGGCGCCAGATGGCAGAATTCATTCAGCGACTTTGCAAGACCTTCATAATTCGGAAATGTCTGCAAGTTCATCGTGTTGAGGAAATCATGGACGGTTTGGACGGCGCCGGAGAGTTGATCAGCAACAGAAGTAGACATCGTTGAGACAAGAGAATAAAGAAATAGCAATCGAACTTGTATTAGTGAATAGACAAAGTCAGAAAAAGTAAGATGATTACCAAATGGTATGTGTGGTTGGCCTAGTGCTGTGTTTTCGGTATGTGCTTTTATGTTGTGTAATCGTTATCGCGCACCACAGCTTTCCCGCCATAATCGGAGAAGCACATGCTTATTCTCTCCGGGCCTAATCAATGATTGAATGTGGAATGCGTCCTGAAAGCTTTGCAAAAGCTAGCATTCCTACAATTTTCAAAAATACGAATAACGCGAAATCCCTTGGCAAAGTGTCCCCAACGCAAAACGCACTTTCGAGTCCGAAAACAAAACAAGTCTCCGAGCAGCAGGTCTCTCTGTTCTTCCTTCAATTTGTATCGCTTTTTCCAACTCAAAATGGCTTCTGGTGATGTCCAAGACACCTCAGGTATGTATTAATCAGGTTGTGATTGCTTCGATATATATAAATATGCTTTCAGTGGAGAAGATTTCCGATCTCGAACTCCCTGCAACGTCTTCTGTTCCTCGCTCGTTGAATGCCCTCGATTTCGTTGTTAAGAATGTAAGTTATTTGCACTATTTTTATCTTAGAAGACCATGTGTCTACTTTGCATACTCTTCCAGGCGCCTCCGACCATCTGCTACATCCCGAACTTCATCGACACCGACTTTGAAGACATCCTCATCAACCATGTCAACGATGCGCCCAAGCCAAAGTGGGAGTTCCTCAAGAATCGCCGACTTCAGAATTGGGGTGGTATCGTCGGCAAGAAGAGCCTAATCGCGGATAACAGCATGCCGGATGTAAGTTTTTATCCATTTTATATATAAAAACCAACATTGAATCCTTTTTCAGTGGCTCAACATCGTCATCGACAGGATTATGGAGGTCGAAAACACATTCCCCGAATCCAATCGGCCGAACCACGTTCTCGTCAACGAGTACCTCCCGGGACAGGGCATCATGCCACATACCGATGGCCCGGCCTTCTTCCCCACAGTCTGCACGGTCTCCCTCGGCAGCCACACTTTGCTGGATTTGTTCGAGCCCTGGGACGAGAAGAACCCCAAAGCCTTCCCGGAGCGATACGTCGGCTCGATGCTGCTCCAGCCACGAAGTTTGATCCTCATCCGGGGCGAGGCCTACGAGTCTCACCTCCATGGCATCGCTGACCGCACGGCCGACGAGATCACGGAGAAGATCTTCAACCGTCCCGCAAAGCTGACCCCCGGAATCGGCCTCGAACGTGGTACTCGCATCAGCCTGACCATCCGAAACGTGCCGAATGTCAACACAAAGTTGATGAATTCGTTGTTTGGTCGTAAGTAAGCGCAATTTTGTTTTCATGTTTTGTTTTGTTGAGTTTTAATATAATAAAGATCGGTTTAACTTAAGTTTACGAGATACGGTAGCATCAGAGAAGAGGGTTCTCAAAGCCCACACACGGTGAAACACGGTAGGATGCCTCCAAAGGCCGACTTTGCCGCAGCCCACGAACTGGAGAAGGCCGTTTTGGTCTTTTTTGCAACATTGCAGACGAACTTCTTTGTGATCTTCTTTTTGCAAAGCTTCAATGCGGGCAGTTGGAAAGCTGAATATGGCTTCTTCTTGCCGGCTAGTGTTCGGATTGGGTTCCAGACGGCTTTTGTGATCTGGCCGATGATGACATTGGTTAGTTTACTGACGGCAGAATTGACATCGCCGCCGGCAGCGAGGATGTATTTAGCGCCGCGGGCCATGACGTCCGACTTCTGGGAGCTTGTTAGGTTGTTCATGAGATAGGTAAAGAAGTCTGAAAATTTAGGCTAAGTTTTAGGGTATACGGTAGGGTACTGTAGACTTACTGTTACCACATACGGTAATATTCTTCTCATAATAACTGCAATTAAGCAAGAAATTGATGTAGCCAGTGTTCTGCGCGTTGGTTGTGAAATTCTCAAACTTGGCAATGACGGGCAATAGGCCTTTAGTCAGTGAAGCTACTGTGGCGGCGCCATTCGTGGTTTCAATGCTGACGACAGCGATGACAAGTGCGGCGAACAGCCACTTTGTTGAGGCACCCATTTTTGAATTGTTCAATATTCCGATCCAAGAGGGTGATTAGCTTTTATATGTACGAAAGTACTGATACTGTACTTCAATGGCGACCAGATTAATCTCTACCATGTGTAAAACTCATCTGAATCAGCGGGATCAGATTAGCTGTAGCTTTGGGGCAGGTGGACGTGATCGTGGTAATCCTTTTTTCGTCATTAAGTTACATAAAGGATTCAATGTGCGTGATCAACATGTTGCGGAGGTGGGCCATCGACGTGATTATCCAATATGCTACACTTGGAGCATTGAAATTAGACTTAGACTTATGCTCTTTGTGTAATAGCTAACCAATTTGTGTTCCCCTAATCGGATGAATCAAACCTCAGACAGCTTTGCATTAGTCTACGTGAGTTTTGAGCTGAAACTGCTCCATGCCCTGAGGGCATTTGGTCTTGGTTTCGCCTTTCGGGTTCTTTGTTTTGTTTCAAAATGAACTCAAACTCCCGAGAGCATCGACCATCTTTTGATGCCACTCTTGCAACCCCCTTTCTCACTCAATATCATCAAAAAGTGCCATCGAAGCTGTCTCCAAAAAGCATGTCGCATCCCCTGCTGCGTCTTGGCACCCACTGTTGCAACAACTTGCGACCCATTCGTTCACGCGTGTATGGACGCTTCCGGAAATTGCTCCTGGACGCCCGTGAGAGTGTTTGTTCAGTGAAGCGCTTCCGACAAGGTTGTCCCGCTCGACCGTGCCCTCCAGACTCCACGAACCATGCGTCTATTCGCGACCCAAGCATCGGGCATGTGGCGCAGCCATGACAGCCATCATCACGGCGCCCATCATCACCAACAGGAGTATGCCGGAGCCGCGGCACCCCTCACAGCCTCCCCAGGTGGGAGCGCCGGCGGTTGCCATCCGGACGACCGTCGTGGCAGTCCGCCCACCTATGCATCCATCTCGCCCTGTCCAGGTAGTAGCAGTCCCGGAGGTGGTGGTGGAGGTCTGCTACGGCAACTCGCACCAGCCGAGCTCAAACGTCTCCGTCGTGTGGCACTTCGACACCGACTTCGGAAAAGCTTCTGTCCCACGATGTCGGAAACGTTCGCCGAGAAGGTCCGATTGGTCCTACCCCATGCGGTTATGATCATGGCTACTGTATTGTACAGTCTGTTGGGAGCTGTTGTGATTTGCCAAATTGAAATGCCGCATGAACAGGCTCACATTTACGCTCATACGCAGGCTATCATCGAAGCGCAGGTAAATGTTCATCAGAATTTTGCTTTTTTCGGCATTTTGCAAAAGAAATCTGTCAAAATGTCACTTTTTGTTTCACTTGGCAAAGCTTTAACGAAACTTAATCAAAATCAAATTCATGCCACCAAAGCTGTCCACAACAATCCCGACAGCTTCAAGCCCTCAGGGAATTTTACTCAAAAACAAAGAAAAGTTTGTCAGAAAGTTCAAAATGACACTATTTATTTGAAATTGCCTTATTTTATTAAATTTGACGATTGTTTCTTTGGTGGTTGAAATTTTTGGACCTGCAAAGCAATATTAATGTTTAAAAATTTACTAAAAGTTACAAAACAATAAACTTGCAGCAAGCCCTTCTGCACATGCCAGTTGACCATGCCGAAGTAAATGCAACAAATGCCAGCATCCAACAAGCAATTGACCATCTTATTGGTGTATCCATCAGTGCTTATGCCGAAGGTGTTAAAGTCAAAGATTTGGCGTTAGTTAAGACGAATTCGACGAGAGTTGGGCGATGGAACTTTCATTCAGCGCTGTTTTTTACTGTTACTGTTTTGACTTCTGTCGGTAAGTTCGTCATCAATTAATTTTTTCTTTAATTTTTTTAGTTCTTTTTTAAATTGTTTGGTTTTAAATTTAATCTGATTAAAATATCTAGGATACGGTCATCTGGTGCCCGTTTCAACCCTCGGTCGAGTCTTCTGCATAGCCTATGCCCTCATCGGCATTCCATTGACGCTTATCACCATTGCTGATTTGGCCAAATTCTTCTCCGACATCATCACCGATTTTGACCATCGTCGCCGCCATGGTCCACGCTCCGCCGATGCCGCTGAAACCACCAGTGTCATGGGAGCCATGGTTGAATCCTCCATCGCTGCGAGGTGCTTCGTCTTGGGGCTTCTACTGGCTTACATGATTTGCAGTGCCCTCGTTTTCTGGCTGGTCATTGGCTATTGGGATTTCGTCGATTCCATCTATTTTTGCATGATCACCCTGGTGACCATCGGATTCGGCGACCTTACCCCAGAGGAAGAGCCACAATATTTCGGTTGGATCCTATTCATGTTCGCTGGCCTATGCTTGACCACTTTGGCCGTCGACATGTGTGGCTCAACCTGCATTGATGGATTCCATTCCATCGGACGCGTGAATCCACGCGCACTTCTGAGCGCATTCACACAGAAAGTCTACGATGCCAATTCACCACATTGGAACGCCTATGAACCGACTGATATTAGGATAATACCGTACATTGATGAGTTTATCAAAAACTATGATAGCCAGAATTCGACGAAAATCTCTGTTTCGATGTGAAATTCAATAAGTAGACATTTTCAATTATTAGAATCCGATAACGGGTGGCACCAAGTGTGTGTATAGACGGATAGATGCGCGTTTTTATTGGTGAGAAAAATTAATAAAAAGAAGCTATTAACCGAGGGAAAAGCAAGCAATAAACCCATTTTCGCCATGAGGAAAGCCGTACAAATAACACTTATTCGCTCTGAAAAGACCTCAATCTTGTGCACACACAACTTTTCCGGCGTGGGTCTCCCCTTCCTCACATCAAGCAAAACTGATTCGCATCGGCGTTGACTTGAAAGAAGTGTGTACAGAACATGCGTCATGACAGTCCAGATGCAAGAGAAGAGGTAGGTCAATGAGTGAGGATGAGGCGATTTGAGGGTCAACCACTTCCATCAAGTGGTTCAATCAGTCTGGTCATGCCGGGTTTTGAACTTCCGGAGGGAGTCGGAATCGATTGATTTTAGGTATAGACAGTAAATATTGATAGATACAGTCGATTGGAAGCAGATTTGAAAGATTTGTTCAGACGGCGGTACTGTGATTTGCGATCAGCTTGCATACAGTCTAGTTCCTTTCTTCCTGTCACAGTTTTTGTCAATAGGTCGAACGGTCGAGGTTTTTGGGTTTTGCAAAGGCGTCGTCGTACCACTTCAAAGGTGGCAGTGCTTCCTGACGTGTGTTTTTTTCGACAACGGTGGCTCAGATGCGCGAGACTACAAAAAATAAGGACCTGTGAGCTTCGGGGGTGATCTGTTTGTCTTTCAGGTTTAAGAAAAAAACTGTAAATCAACATTGGTCAGTTTTAAAGTTGCAAATGGTTGTTATCATTGTGCGCTGCATCAAACTATTTTACATTTCCAGTTTTTTATTATTTTTAAAACGCCAATTCAAAACCACACAACCCCCACCAAAGAATTGCCCTCGATCAAAAGCCGCTCATTGTCTGGCAAAATCTATATTGTAAAAAAGTCAAGCACACCAAAATAAAATAAAGCATCACATTTCCCGTGGCCAGGTCGGTCTCGAGTCCATTTTGCCCGAACAGGAAGGAAATGAAGCAAGCCTTTTCCCTCAATGATCAAAGGAATGGATGCGCACTCTGCTTTGATTTTGATGGCTGTCATTGTCGGCGGCGTCTGAGTCGTATTCAGCGAAATCATCTTTAAATTGAGTCCTTTTCACGTATTTCCAGCATTTTCTGTAGATAGATTGACGACGCTTCCCTCGCTCCGAAAAGCCGGGGTATCGGTTTCACTCTTCATGAAAGCATTTTACGATGCTGTACGGTGGGAGGAAAACGTAATTTCATGATGTACTTTTGACAAAATTCCACTGCAGCATCAAACGTTGTGTGATATTTTTGCCCAAACTCCCCAAAGATCAGTTCCAATTTACTTCCTCTCCGTTTTTTAACGATAATCCACCGGATTGATGGATTTACTCTCACCTATTTCACCCGCCGATCAATTCCCCTATCATTTTTTCACTTCTGGTAAAAAACAAAACCCCCTTTCCTGCCTCCGATGCGCTAAAGAGCGAACGCTAAAGCCCTCGAATCACATAGGTGTCGTTTTTGAGAGCTTTCGAGATGCGCGTTTTCCGAGAGACCGTTTTTAGAGTTACTTCAAATCGGGAAAAGCCTTCAAGCGATACCAAATTGACCGATTCTGGGGGCTGCCATCATTGGATATCGAGATAAGCGTGCATTATTTCGTCTTTCTGATCCGTAATCTTTGACTGTATTAGTGTCAATTGTAATTAATGACATTTCCCGAGGTGGATGTAATTGGTACATGGATTGGGGATGAAAGATCGACGGATAACTTGCAAAAACATGTAATACTATCGAGTGCAAGCAGGTAGATTAGTGTGGGATAGGCGCAGTGAGTGAGTGAATTGCAGTTCGGAGGCTTTTATGGGCTTGAAAGTGTCGATTTGGAGCGTTGATTGTGCAATCGGGGTGAGACTGAATTGGAATTTAACGACTTTTTGTATGTTAAAACGTTGAAATATCGGTTTTGGATGGATTTAAACGTGTTTATCAGGCAAAAAATGATTCCGTTGGATTCGCCGTTATCACTAAGTCCTTATCCATGCCCTGTGTCACCCCAATTAACCCGTCTCGAGTAGTCAAGATCCCATTGTGCTAGCTGTTTCGGCATGTTCCACTGTCTGACCCAGCTGCGCAAGAGGGCGAGAGGTAAGTAACCCTCCTACCAGCATTTTTCAGAACTGTATGCATACATCGCACTTCGAAGGGCAATGGGCAAGCCTCGACCGGCAACGACCCTCGGCAGGTTGGAAAAACGGTTCGTCGAGGGACGGAAGGAGGTTGACCGCCGGCCCCGTCCACCCTCTTACCTACCACCACCGACGACTACCCACGTATATACCGTGTCGGCGAGTCGTCGACCGATTTGTGATGCCGAGTCGGACGGATCTGGGTCCGGCGGCGGACCGTGTTTGCGCAGCCGCCCGAGCCGACAGTTCAGTTCACTTCGACGTCGATGTCGATGTCGACCCCTACCGGCTGCATGGATCGAAATCGAAGGGGAAGGAAGGAAGGCGTCATTGTCAGGTTTCGCTGTATCGGTCACTCCGTCCGCTGCCTCCACCTTTTTCTCGAAATATGCGTGTGTTGTTGTCACAGGGGCTGGGCTGGCTCGTCAAACCAACGTCGACGTCCTCCTTTTTCACGGGGGGTACGCCATTTCGCGATTGCCTCAAGCTTGCGCATCTCGCGAGACCACCTTTTGACGATTTGGACCGGTCGACACCTCCGGGGAGGCCGATTGGACTTCCGCCTTTTGAATCGCTGAGCACACTTTTCACCTCCCCGTGACCATAGCCTGCCTCTAACATGGCCCAACCTACCCTTAACCTTAATTTAAACTTAACTTATCAAGACAAACCTATATGCCCTCAGGCAATCTACCCTCTCTTTGTAACAGAATACTTGATTTGGACCCACCTCTTGCAATCGAATTAACTAACACACCTTCCACTTCCTCGGTCCGGTTGTCAGGTGCCATTTCGCGCATCTGTAACCCGCTCCTATCTCCAATCTGTTGTGCATGTTTTAATTTTCATGCACAGATGCAGCAAGTCTCGTCGGTGCTCGCCTTTTATGAGGTCGCTACCGGCGTTGTCGCATGTGTTTTTTGTGTTTAATTCCATTTCTTGTATTTCTCCGGTGTTCCGTGTTCTTCTTCTCCCCCACTTTTTTTGCTGCGACGCATTGTCGTCGGCTGACGCCGCCTCGGCCTTCCGACGATGCTGGCTGACGCCGAAGACGACAACCACGACCCGACACGTTCTTTTCTGCGATTTTTATTTCCTTCTGACGAAGTGCTACTGCCTCTGTTCTTCGAGACAAGACAAAAAAGGGGGGTTTTATTGGGGTAATATGTATTTATTTATGGGTGGGGGAGGGGTTATGATTCATGTTTATGTCAAACTCATGTTGTCATGCTTACATTATTAATCTATTTGTTTAAATTCGTGATCAGTATTAAATTTGTAACATTTTTAAACCTTAAAAACAGTGAAACCTCCAGATGACAACCTCAAGCAGCCCTGGTGGCGCTGCCAAGATGCTGGTCCTAGCAGTGGCGCCGGTGCGCACCATGGCCTCGGGTTCGCCAGCTTTGACGGCTTCGCCCTCCTCGGCGACCAGCACTTCCGGAAGTAGCTGTCAATCAGGTGATAGCGTTGATCCGGCCCGATCTCCACTACACATTGCCTTTGCCATTGTGGAATCTGTCGCTCCGGCCACGATTCCATACAGTAATGAGTTTGAAACTACTGATCTACGACAGGACCTATCCAAAGTGAGTTAAACTGACCATATATGGCCATAATTCGGCTACCCATGTAATCTATCAACATATATGTTACAAATTGCATGTGCAAGATCGATACACAATGACCCAACCGTCTGTTTCACTGTTTCACAGCAGTCAGATGTGAAATCAAAAATCCCCCTTTTTCAATTGCCTCTTCAAAACTTGCGTGGGAAGGAAGGGAAAACCTATCTCTGCCCATCGAATGCCCTGTGGTGATCAATTAAAAGCCCATTCTATTGCGCGTGTCTGTCGAAACGCGTGCATCAACCGACATCGGCGAGTTCTGATGGCTGACCTTGCTCACCTTTGCATGTTTTACCGCAAAGAGCACTATAATTATCTTTTTGGGGGAACATCCTTGCAAATCCTCATCAAAGATCACCCCAAACACGCAAACATACCAAACAAAAGTTAAAATTTAGATTGAAACCATCGCCTCCGGATGCACTTCACTGGTCGGCACAGCCGAAGACATCCGCCAAGTCCTCCATCCAGCTGTGGCAGCCTTGAGGTCGAATGATGGCTCGAAATCGCCGTCTTTGTCTGAGTTTTTCTACAACTTTGTCAATGCCGAACCGTTACTATTGGCACTGTATTCATCCGATTATTCTGCAACAGTCAACACGAACAACAATAATGAATGTCCGGTGCCGTCGCCGACTTTGGGCGACACGCCGGCAGATCGCGTCCGATCGATCGTCGCGGCCTTGCGTCAAGGTGAGATTTGGGAGATTAGGGCAGAGCTATTTTCTTAAAAATTAAAAAAAATGTTTTTACAACGTTTATTAGTTATAAACAGAAAATTTTACTGTTTCATCGTGAATGCTTGAACATGCTAACAACTTTTTTACCGTCAAAAATCAAATTTCAAAAGTTTTCTAATAAGTTTTTTAAAACTGCAATTATGTTTTCCTAAATGACCGAGCTGGCCTTCTGTAACTTTTTTTCATCTAAATAATGATGTATTTTCAAAACTTTACGGTGTTCACTTTTTAAAGTAAACTTAATCTAACAAATTTCCAGCCGACGAAGCCCTGTTCGAATCCCACCGCGAAACCATCCAAGAAGGCTACACTTCTGGTGTCTGTGTCGACAGTTTCGTCGACAATGGCCTCGTCGTCCGAACTCGTGGCCTTCCATGGCAAGCATCCGACCAAGATGTAGCCCTCTTCTTTGCCGGTTTGAACATTGCCGCAGGCGGCGTCGCCCTTTGTCTCAGCCCAGATGGCCGTCGGAACGGTGAAGCCCTTGTTCGGTTCGAGACCCGAGCACACCGTGAAATGGCTCTTGCTCGGCATCGGCACTTCCTGCATAGCCGCTACATCGAGGTCTATCGAGCTACAGGAGAAGACTTTTTGAAAGTCGCTGTTGGTCAGTGCTTTTATACTTCAATTCTCACTGATGAAGATGGCTTCTCATTATGGGAGGTCATCATGGCATCGATATGATGACCATGGCACGAATAAAATGCCAATTAGCTATAATTAGGTCGCGACTTGTTTGCTTACGCCCTTACGGAGCGCCCTTTTTGACGTGAAGCAAATGACATTTTGTATTTATAGCAATGCTTACATTAGAAATGGAAGGGCTACAATGACCGGAATTTGCTTGAATGCCCTTTGTAATTGGAGCTGGTAATAGTATGGGGTACAATTGTGGTTAGAAACCGAACCGTTTAGGCTTAGAGTTAGTATAGTAGCAGTAGCCACCGCGCGATTCGAGATTTGGTCTCATCAAGCAACCGTAGGGCAAGCAAGCAGCGTCAATTCAGCTGTCGCGGAAGCAGAGCTGCGAAATTTTCGCACGCACGGCAACGGATAACGACGGCAAATAGACGTCAGTGAGCAGAGGAGGGCTTCGCTTCTCTGTTTTGATTGACACAGCCTGTCCGTGCTCATCGCACAGGAGGGAGAGATCTGTCAAAGCCGAGGCGGCTTCGTCGGTCGACGGTCTGACATGAAACCGCCGGGTTTGCTTCTCGACCTCGGTCTCACTGTAATTGAAGCCTTTGCGAGGCAGGGAAAGCGTAGTCATTAGGTAAACCATTGTGTTTTCACTGTTAATGTTGTCTCGCTGTCGATAGACTGTTTATTATCATAGAAAAACATTATTAGCCTTTGCTTAATTACTGTATTTTTACATTTTTTAAGTCTTTTGACAACACATCATTGTACTTTCATTCCCTCATGACAATTTAGCCACTAATATTTGCAATTTAACGTATACAGTCGCCCTAAAAACTTCCAAAGCACCGCCGGAAATACCCATTATCCCTGCGCGGCACGCAACGTCTGCCCTTTTTTAGCCTTAAAACGGCCATAAAAACCCCTGCCAAAGGGCTGCCCTGTCTGTACGAACAAACCAAACACCTGTTTATTATGCGCAACGACGATTGCCGCTGGCGACTAACTGCATAGACCGAAGCTTCAAGCCCGAAAAGGACATGCGGAAGAAGCGGCCCCACCACAGAGAGGCATCTTCGTTTCCGTTTTTCATCCCCGCCGTCGCCCTGGGGTTCCCCGCCGTTGCCACGTAGTGACAGAAGCATCCCTTTTCATTTCCATCGATAACCATATAGCTTCCGGAGGGTCTGAGTCTGATGGAATGAAGCATCACGCGTTCCTCCGAGAATTGGCCGACCTTTTAGCCATTTCTTGATTTGTTTACGCTTCGATAATTCGATCTTCCGCTTTTGTGAGAACATAAAAAGCTTGAATCATAAATAAAACCCTTTTTCGAACACTTTTGTTATGATTATATTCTGTTTTTTTTCCAGGATCGGACCAGCAAGCCGTCCAATTTGCCAGTCGTGAAGCTGCTATGATCGTACGCATGCGTGGCCTTCCGTTTGACTGTTCTGAGCCCCAGATTCACGCGTTCTTCGCGGCTGATGGCGAACCTAGCGGCATTGCCGATCAGGGGATTCTGTTCGTGACGAGACCTGACGGGCGGCCATCTGGAGATGCCTTTGTGTTGTTTGCTGATGAAAGTGCTGGTCGACGAGCACTTTTGAAGCATAAGAATCGGATTGGAGCACGCTATATTGAACTGTTTCGGACCACCCAGGCTGAGGTCCAACAAGTCTTCAATAGAACGATGCGGGCCAGCCCGCCTGTCCAGATGCCTGGAAATGGCGCCATCGGGCCGGTGCATATGCCAAAGAATGTCATGAATGGATTGAAAAGGGATTGCATCCGACTTCGGGGGCTACCGTATGAGGCTGCGGTGAAGGATGTGGCGCAGTTTATGGGCGCACATGCGAGGCATATTGCTTTCCATGTTTGTTTTGACAGTTTTTATGATGTATTGAGTTAATTGTGAGGTTTCAGGGCGTCCACATGATCTACAACAACCAAGGCCACCCATCTGGGGAATGCTTCATCCAAATGGACGCCGAACAGTCGGCGGCCGCCGCAGCTCACTCTATGCATAACAAGTACATGGAGATCGGGAAGAAGAAGCGCTACATCGAGGTCTTCCAATGCAGTGCCGAAGAGATTACTGCCATCTTGAACAGTTCCGCTGCCACCCAGCAGCAACCTCCTGCCTTCCCTCAAATCTCGCCGACGTCTACCGTATCGAGCAGCACCACAAACTCAAATGTTTTCCCATCTCCTCAGGCAGTCGCCGCCGCTGCCGCTGCTTTAATGCCACCGCCCCCGCAGATGCAATTCCGTCCGGCAGGTCTCCTTGGAGCCCATCAACCCCCAGGCATGCAGACGACCTTCTACCATCCAGCCCTGGCCCAGGACCCGCAACTCCTCTTCGCAGCGGCCCAATTCGGTCAATGCCAATTCCCGATCTACACCCAAGAACAGCTTCAACTCGCTGCCTCCCACCAACTCGATATCAACCAGCAAGCCCTACTCGCCGCGGCCGCTGCCCATCAACCCCAATTTGCCTTCCAATCAGTACCCGGCCTAAACGGCGACTTTGTTGAAATGGTGCCAATGACAGCAGCCCCGCCATTGACCCTAATCCATACCTGAAGCCTGTAAACCCACGCAATCGAACCCGACCGCCTTTTGAACCCAATTCGCCGTCTCTGCCTTCGCCTTCGATCGATTCCCGTCAATACCATTAACAGTATTTTCAAACTTCGAATTTAATTTATTCCAAAAATTCCTCCAATATGTCCATAAGCATCCTTTTCAAAGGCCAAAAAGCTAATCTGTAACCTCCGTTTAATCTAAAATTCTATCCATCGCGGTGACCAAGCGCTTTCCGAAAAACCAAATTCTTCATTAAAGCCACTAAAGTCAAATCAAGTATTTTAAGTTACCGTATCCGTTTATCAATACCCTTTTCCTCACTTGATCGTATTATATCAACCGATAACCTGATGAGTTCGACTCCGCCAACGAAATTCCAAAAACCAATCTGTGATAAATCAACCTTTTCTAACGTCAATCAAGCATTAATAGTCCGTATCTGTATTGTGACTTGTGTTCTGTAAACTGTATTTAAGTTTGGTATTACTTGCATTTTCAAAGTTAATTTTACTTTTTTTGAGAATTGAAAACCCTCTTCACGCGATTCCATTTTCTACCGAAATAGCGTGTGCCACCGACGACTGTGATGCTTTGTGTATTATTTATTTTTTTTTTTCTGATAGTCAAAAAGTTAACTAATATCAAACTTGTAATAACGTTCTGTGCCTTTCGAAAAGGTGAGATAATAAATTCAAAACATCAAATTCTATTTTTTTTCTTAAAAATGTGCAGCATTCTTACAAAAAAGCAAAAACTTGAAAAAATACTTGAACAAAAGAGCGTTCATTAAACTTTTGACCGAATTGAAAAAACAATCACGCATTATCACGAGTGTTGGCATTTCAAAAAAGGCATAGCAAGTTCATAATAATGTGATTCATTTCCACGGTATGATTAAACAGTAGAGGCTGCTGATAACTGTATAAAAGGGTCAAACTGCTAGCAGAATTCAGACAGTTGTTCCGGAAGCAGCATTGGTTTCAACTATGAACCGTTTTGTGTTTGTTGGCCTCCTTCTTGGCAACGCCTTGACTGTATTTGGTTTCCCTGCCACCCTTGCACCAAAAGCCAATGACATTCCTGGTATTCCGGAACGCGAAATTCTTGTCGTCGACAAGGGTGATAATGCTACACTCCCGAAGCCGACTAACGAAAACACTGGCACCATTGACATCGACCTCAGCGGCGGTAAAGTGGTTCAGAAGCGTGACACCGACCAGGGCCACAACGAACGTGAAACTTGGGATGTTGAATACCCCGTCGAAGGAGAAGGAAGAAGTGTGGAACCGATGGAATACCCCGTCGAACAGGGCTTATACTTTGATACCGTCGACGGCGAGGTTGACATGCTAAAAAGTGTCATCAAACAACTCGCACTTGTACCCAAAGATGAGAAGCTCACTATGACTGAAATCGACAACTACTTCTTCGGTGACAAGTCCGACGAGTCTTCTGTTGAGACGACCCCGCCATATTTTGATCTCCCCGATGGCATCGACTGGGGTGTGGAAAATGTGGTCAAACAAGGTAGCTTGATTGAACGTGCCAAGACTCTGTTCCATTACATCAAAGCAGCAGCTGACCTCCTCCACGAACACCAAGATACGCTTAGGGCTGCCTACGACAACGCTGTTAGAATCAAGGGTGTTCTGGACACCTTTTTGAGCTTGTGGGGTTGATGTCATACTGTAATACCTTGTCGAGCTAATCTAAATAAATGTAAACAATATTCAAACACCTGTTGATCACACTCTAAAAAATAGTGTTTTGAAGCTAGGTAAGAAGGAAGCAGCGTAAAAAAATAGAGAACGGCTTCTGGCAACTAACAGAAAAAGAAAAAAAGATTCCTCTCCGTCCGGGAATCGAACCCGGGTCTCGCACGTGACAGGCGCGGATACTTACCACTATACTAACGAAGACGTGTCTACGAACCGTCGAAAATGAAAGTAGACTCAGTGCAAAAAGCCGGCCACAACAGCAGCAATAACCGACGAGCAAAATGTGATTGCTGATTGTTTTTGCGATCGTTCTTAATATTGTAACATCCACATTGCGAGATACAAACATTATTAATCTTTTATAAAGCATTCACAAAACGTAAAAATAAATAAACACGTAAATTGGTCGAAAACGGCAAAAACTGCTCGAGGCACTATCGATGTGAGGTCGGTCGAGAAAAGAAGAAAACAATCATCAGCCTAGTAGCACCTTGAAGACGATCACGACCGTGTTAATAGCAATTAAAGGCACTGAAATAGCATTCATTGAATAAAATATATATAAAAGCGAGGGAAAAGCTAACCTCGCAAAACAGTCTGGATCGACAGAATCAGATGGACCAGGCGCATCGTGACGGAGCTGTCTTCGCCGTGGAAAGAGTGCTGATTGTTTTTGAGATACTGAAAGGAAAAGATGGTCAAAACTTAGGATATATAAATTTGTAAAGCCAACCTTATTCAAAACTCGCTCCTTATTAACGATAGCAAAGCCATTGAGCACCAACAGGGTGAATTCAAGGATGGAGTACAGCGAGAACATGCTGATGGTGGAGGATCTGGCCGGAGGAGAGTGGAATCTGGAACGGGCGGATCGGATCAGCCGCGGGCGATTGAAGGCTTTCCACGTCCGCAAGAGGCAGTGAGCAAGTTAATGGGAAAACGCGTCCTAATCCTGCGTGTAGAATGTCCGTTCTGCGATCGTATTTTTGCAAAATTGTCTGTTTTTGTTTTTGTATTATGAGAACCATGCTAGCATATGTTGGATTTACAATGTTTTATGCATTGACATTGTAAATACAAGTAATAATGTGTTGTTGAAGAAATGCAACATAAAAACATTGCAGCAGCATCAGGCAGCCATTTTCCCATTGACAAAAAACCAGCCACAACTCTTGGCAAAACGTCCCCGTCGATGTCACAAGACGCGACACACTTTTCCGTGCATTTATCAATGTTTCTTCCGCTTTTCGATCATTTCCAGCCGTTTTTCACAATTAATTGTCAATATTTTTTCGTCCAGATTACCGCCAGCCCCGCCACAAACGCTTGACGCCAGCCAGACCTTGAAACAATGTCGATGGAGCAGGTTAGCAAGGTCGATCTCGGCCCACATCAAGTTTTCGATCATACGGCCGTCCTGCGGGCTGAAATCGATCTATTCAAGGACAATTTCGAGCGAAATGAAAGGTATCGCGAGTTTGATGGACTCATCCGCCGGAATCATCGTGTGAGTATTCACCAATTTGTCTGTTTTGAGGGTTTTCATAACATTGCGTCATTTACAGATTTACGAAGCAATGGACCTGAATCTCCTGCCCCAGCTGCAGTCACAAGCCTTGACAAACCATGTTGAGAAGATAGAAAAGCTGACTGCACGGATTGAGAAGTTGACGACGCCGCAATTCCACAAGAATCGCATCACGAATATCGACTGGGCCGACCTCACGGCCACGGATATTGCAAAGATTGCCGAAGCGTCTTTACGAAAGCCGGCTGAGCCCGCTCGTCACATGTCTACCATCGTTGAAGTCGATTCCAATTCGAAGTTTGTTGACATTGCGATGGATTCGAGTTAGATGGTTCATTTGTGGCATTGTACATATATAATTTATTGCTTAAATCCCAGATATGCATAAAGTCGGTGCTTATTGATACTTTAAAGTTGATTTGATTGATTTTTAATGGTTGTTTGGCCATTTTATACTTGACTTTTTATTGTTTTGGTGTACTTTTTTGACGTTTTGTCGTTTCCAGTTTGGGTACACTTCCACTCCAAAGGATATCGCTCCTTTCAACCGGAAGCAGTTTTCAACAACATCCATCATGGGCAAACAACGCTCATCCCTCAAGGCCAACCGCACGGGTAAGACCGGCAACGGCATCGGCGGTGCCACAGGCAACAGCAAGTACCAGCGACGGACCCAAGGCGTCACGAAGAAGCAGCGCTCTAACCATTCCCTGAATGCCAACCGTGCTACTGACAAGTCGACGACCGGTGGCGTCAATGCTCGCTCCAAGGCTACCATCAACCGTCTCAACATGTACAAGAACTTCAAGGCCAAGCGCGACAAGAAGGGTCATATCAAGACGGCCGCGCCGTTCCAAGCTTGGCACAATGCCGGTACCGTGGCTCGCGTCGAACCGCACCGGAAATGGTTCGGTAACACCAAAGTCATCGGACAGGAGCAGCTCCAGAAGTTCCAGGAGAACCTCGGAAAGGCCATCAATGACCCCTTCCAGGTTGTCATGAAGCAGACGCGTTTGCCGGTTACCTTGCTTCAGGAAACGGCGAAACAGCAGCGTGTCCATGTCACCGATACGGAATCGTATGAATACACGTTCGGCAAGAAGGCTCTCCGCAAGCGTCCGACGCTCAAGGCTGGCGATCTCGAAGAACTGGCTCGTGAGGCCGATGAGAAGACCGACGGCTACAAGGAGGAAGACGACCGTGCTCTCCAGCTTCTCCATGGCGAGATCAACCGTTGGGAGAATCCTAACCCTCTGTTCAAGGCTGGTCAATCGCATCGTGTCTGGGGCGAACTTTACAAGGTTATCGACAGCAGTGATGTCATCATCCAAGTCATCGATGCCCGTGATCCCATGGGTACCCGATGCCGTCAAGTTGAGGAGTTCCTGCGCAAGGAGAAGCCCCACAAGCATCTGATCCTGGTCATGAACAAGGTCGATTTGGTCCCGACTTGGGTCACCAAGCGCTGGATGAGCATCTTGACGGAAGAGTTGCCGACGATTGCATTCCATGCTTCCATGCAGCATTCCTTTGGTAAAGGCTCGTTGATCAATCTGTTGCGTCAGTTCTCCAAGTTGCATCGTGATCGTCCTCAGGTTTGTTTCTCCTCTTTGAAGGTTCTTTTTCTAATTTGCGGTGTTTTCAGATCAGTGTCGGCTTCATCGGCTACCCCAACGTCGGCAAATCGTCCGTCGTCAACACCCTCCGCAAGAAGAAGGTCTGCAAAACAGCCCCCATCGCTGGTGAAACCAAAGTCTGGCAGTACGTCACCCTCATGCGTCGTATCTACCTGATCGATTGCCCCGGTGTTGTCTACCCTCAGGGCGATTCGGAGACCCAGATCATCCTTAAGGGTGTTGTAAGTTTCATTCCACTTGCCTTTTTCAAAACATTCAAATGCCACTTTCCAGGTCCGCGTCGAGAACGTCCGCGACCCCGAAAACCACGTCCAAGCCGTCCTCGATCTCTGCAAGAAGGAGCATCTCGAAAAGACCTACAATGTCTCTGGTTGGACCGATGCCGAGGATTTCATGACCAAGCTTGCCAACAGTGCTGGTCGTTTGCTCAAGGGTGGCGAGCCAGACATCAACACTGTCGCCAAGATGGTCCTGAACGACTTCCAGCGCGGTAAACTTCCCTACTACATGCGTCCCCCGGGCTGTGACGATGCAGAAGATGCCAAGCACGCCAAGGAGACCGCTCCAATCAACGAAGTCGAAGAGGACGAAAAGGCCGTCATGACCGACGCTGAATCGACTGCCGGCTCCGACGTTGAAGACGAGGAAGAGAAGGATGACGACAAGGCTTCCGGCAAAGACAGTGGTCTCAGCCTCGATGACATCAAATCCTCCACCAACAGCGTTCCCGATTCTGATGCCGAAGAAGAACTGACCGAAATCGGCTCCACCTGCAGTGGCTTGACCGACATGAGCGGATTCAGCGATTTGGAGTTGGATTTCCCCGAGCAGGAAGGCACTGTTGATGCTGGTTTCGAAGGCAAGGCGCTCGTCGGAAAGAAAGTCAGTTTCTTTTGCCTTTTCTTATCATTCCAAAGCTAATCAATCATCTTTCAGACCGCCAACAGCCGTAAACGCCCACGTGGCAAGCGTGCAGGTGCCAAGATCCGTACCGCCGAGGAGAAAAAGCGTGGTCGTGAAGGTCAAGGTCTCGGTCTCGTCCAATCGATCGTTGATGAACCATCGTCGTCGAAAGAAAAGCACGAAGGCACAGTTGAATTTGGCAGCAAAGATAAGAAGATGAACATGTGGTTCAAGAAGCTGGCCAAGCGCCGTAAGATCAAGCATCAATAAGAGCCTTCTGTGTATTCCATTTTTGTTGTTTTTTCGTCGCCTGTATCCGGCGTTGTTTTTGTTGTTGACGATTTACTGCTTTTTACTTTGATAGTTTTCTTGTTGGTTGTTTAATATTAATTTAGACTTATTATGAATAAAAGTTATTGTAAACCGTGTTGTTAGAGATTGCAATAGGTTTCTGTGCCTCGAAATATCTTCAAATATGTTCAAACTTGCCGTCAATTAACTGAAGTGTCGTTTTAGAATGGCGTACATTCCGCCAGTCGCCACAGGCGGAAATGCCGAAGCTCTCCCCGGCACGACGCGTTCCTACAACTTGCGAGCTTCCAGTGGTCCGGCAGTCCCCCTAAGGCACTACAACAGCGCCACCAGCATGGAATACGGTCTCCTCAAGCCGCCATATGAGATGTTGAATCGTCGGCTACGCACTGCCATCAAGAAGATTGGCAAGCTGCAGTTCCAGACACAATCTGCCGGAAATGACTTCAAGAAGGCTCTTCCGAAGGCAGATGCGACTGTTCCGGTGTCCTCGGTGGAGCGAAGTCTCACCGATTTCACTTACAGCTTTGACAACTTTGTCAACGCCTTTGACGACACTACCGCTGATGAGCTTGAATGTGCGAAGCGGCTTGAGCTTCGCACGCAATACTTGTACAAAGGCATGCACGGCAATGACCAGGATAAGGACTTCTACCGTCGGCAACGCATCCATCGACTTATAATTGAACACTTGTTGCGGGTTGGATACTTTGAGACGGCCCAGAAGCTGTCGGATCATGTTGGCGTCGATGCCGTGACGAATCAGGAGATCTTTCAAGTGGCGAAGCAGGTCGAGGAGAGCCTTCGGGCCAAGGAATTGAATACGTGTCTACAGTGGATCTCAGACAACCGGTCAAAGCTGCACAGGTTACAGAGTACTTTCGAGAAGGAAATCCATGTACAGTTTGCGCTGGAGTTGGCGAAAGTGGGTAAGCGTCTGGAAGCGCTGGACTACGTGAAGAAGAATCTTTCATCGCAGCACGAGACTGATTGGGACGGGAATGCCATGACGGTGGGTTTTTGTCGTTTCAAAGGGAAGTGTATTGATTGGATGGGTGTTTTTCAGTTGCTCGTGACCGTCGGCGCTGGAGCCTGGTTCCCGGGAGACCGCTACACGAGGTTAGTCAGTGAAGACCGATGGCAGGAGCTGATTCGCATGTTTCGGATGGAGAATGCGAGGATCTTCAATGTAAGTTATCACTTCAATTTGCATGAAACAACTGATCTCTTTAGATATCCGCGCTCTCACCCTTCTCCGCAGCCCTCCAACTCGGCATCTGCGCCCACAAAACTTCACATTGCATGGACAACAGCAAATCGAAATGTATAGTTTGCCGAGAACTGTTTGAGTTCGCCAATGGTCTGCCTTATAGCCATTGTGCAGTGTCAAAGTAAGTCAAAACTTCATTTTCAATAACTTTCTTTACATAAAATCTCATTTCAGACTCATCTGCCCCCACAGAAACGAGCCCATCGACGAAGTCAACGTCCCCATGATGCTGCCAAACGGCCAAGTTTACGGTATCAACGCCATCAATGAGCTGACAAACAGTGAAAAACAAATCCGTGATCCCGCCTCAAACCAAGTATTCGACATTGCTGATGTCAAACGTCTTTATGTTTTGTAAGTTTGGATACTAACCTTCACTAACACGTTTCTTTCAAGCCATTGACGGCTATTTCTTTAAAAATCATGTTTCACAATCAAATTTGTACATCCCCTTGCACTTTTTAAGGTTTACCAAGTTCATTAGAGTTTTTGTATATTGTGATATGTACATATTAGCATCGTTAATAACCCAATAATAACAACTAGCTTCTCTACTTATAGCCGCATTTTGAATTGGAGCAATAAAAATGGTTGAAGCGATGAATAAATTAGATTTGAAAGCATTGATGGCAGCCTTATTTATAGTTCAGGTCAATTTCATTTTCGAATGAATCGTCTGAATCACTTTCCAATTCACCCATTTCGGTAGACAGTGGGTGGTAATGGGCGCTGATACTGGGGTTGTTTGCTTCGTTTTTGTTGCTTCTGTAAAGTGAATTTGTGGATATGGGTGGGAAGAATGGTTTCCTACCTCCATTTACAGTACATCCAAATGGTAAAAATGATTCCAAACACGAAACACAGAAAAAGGAACCGCAACCAGGCATACTCATCCGCCTCCAAATCATTCAAATGACTAATTGGTGATTTCTTGCCGGTGGGCAGGGTCAAATTGTGAGGAGCATGTGTATGGCCGGTTGGTTGAAGCGTTGCCAATGTTGATATGGATAGTGGGGGTGGCATGATCAAGGAAGTTTGAGAAAACTGGGGTATTATCGGCGCCGACTCGGATGCATCGAGGACCAACGTCGAAGGAGGTTGTTTTCGACGTTGACTCAGCCCTGAGCTGCCTCTTACCTGTAGCGTTGACTACGTCGATAATCGGTAAACACTATACTTATAAAAGCGGAAAGAACAAGCATCGCGGAGCCACGTATTGCCTGACAAAAGAAATCAACACGTCCATCAAATTTGGCCATTTCGATTGCCTTGTTTTGGTTTAAAATGTGACTTTTCGCGGTATTGATTGACCGTTTGGATAGCAATGTCTCTTCCACGTCAATTAAAAGGGCTGCTGCTCTCGGGATGAGCAAATTATCGGATAAAAACGAGAATAATAGCATTTTGTGTTGCTGTGGGCTGTGGGAATAGTGCGTCCTATCGCAAAAAGTATAGATTTCAAAGTACCGCAATACTTACAACACGATATCGAAAATGGCTTACGATTTACCGTACTTATATGACAGTTGTTACGTACATATAAAGTAAGTTCAGAAAAAAGCGGTATTGTACCTTCTTTTGCAATGAGTGTCATTGTCGAACGCCACGTTGTCGCAGGCCAGCAGACGCATTCATGGGAACAACACTCAATTGACGGAAAAGTGCATTGTCGTCGGTTTCATTTCGCTGTCTCGTCAGTCTCGTTCGCCTTTTCAATAATGGCTACCATCAAATTCAAGGTAATGGCTATTTTGTTTTTCCATTTTGCTTCGTTTAATCATTATCAATTTATAGGCCTTGTGTTTACACGGATACCGCCAAGATGGCGCTGCTATGCGAGCTAAAATTGGTGGTTTGCGAAAGGCTTTGAAAAAAGTTGAATGGGGTTGGTCTTTTTTGTCAATTTCTACTCGTTTTCTCTACTAATTATGGTATTTCAGTGTTCCTCGACGCGGCTAATCTTGCTTCCACGAGTGAAACTGCCACTGATCGTAAGTTACAATCAACTTACAAAATGTGAAAATTTTATATAAAATTTGTCCATTTTGCAGCTTCGACCGAACGCTCATGGTACAACAACATCGACAATGGCACAGGCTTTGCCTATGACTCCGCCGAGGAACCGACTGGATTCGAAGCCAGCGTCAAAGCCGTCGACGACATCATCGCCGCTCAAGGCCCATTCGATGTTTTGATTAGCTTCAGTCAGGGGGCGTGCTTTGCCCAGTTGTACTTGGCACAGAAGGCTGAACAAGGTTTGTTTTTACCATTTTGTCAATTCGAAGGACGATTCCAACAGTGTTTTCAGGCCCACTGCCCTTCAAAGCCGCCATCTTCTGTGCCGGCTTCATCGCGCAAGCCCCTTCATTGTTGCCGTTGGCGTCGAAGGAGTTGTCGATCCCGTCGTTGTTCATCCACAGTGAAAATGATCAGGTTTGCAATTCTTATATTCTGAATACTGATACAGTATGACTTTTTCAGATCATTCCCGCAGCCGCTACCATTGCCCAAAGCAAGAAGTTTTCTGGCAGCGCAACTTGCCTGCATACCGGCGGCCATGGTTTCCCCTCGGCATCTATTCTGAAACCGGCTTTAGTTGAGTTTAGCACTGCTAATGGGTTGACTGCTTAATGTTGGTGATGGATAAATTCTTTAGCTTGTTTGTTTGATTTTATAAATCAAAATTGTTAAAAAATTGTTTGGTGTCTAACTTTACTCAAAAATGATACAAAAAAAATCTATGCCACAAAACGCCAGATCACTTTTGAGTCATTACACGAAGTTTAGTAATCAATATGGCATAAAAAGTTGTAAACTTCACAAACTTTATTGTGATTTCTTATAAAGTGCCCCATTGATTTGTCGACACTTATGTGTCCTATGGATTTGGCCGCAAAGACATGCAAATTTTGATGGTACTGGCCTATCCTGAAGGCTCCCTCTGTACCACTATGCCTTTGTCGGCATCGCACAAAAGGGTCATGTATGCAACACATGTTCGATGAATAATTTGGTTATTGTCTTGTACTGCATACATGTAAGTTTGGGTTATATTAGTCCACCCTGGAGGCTTGTTCTGCAATAGCTATGTCTTTGTCGGCGCCGCACAAAGAGGTCAAGTAAATGATACGCGCAGGAGTTACCGGCACGCACTATGTTGTATCCGCCTTTAGGCATGTTCGGTCATCATGGCTCTTTGAAACGCCGCGCACCCCTTTGATTAGCCGCGCGCCGGCCTAGCTATATTTAAGCATGGCCTACCTGCAACAGATCAGTCATTATCCTTGAATTGTCCTCAGATTTGACTTCATTCACTACTAATTCCTTGTCTACTACGATGTCTGCCCTCCGCAACCCCGTCGATGCTATTTGTCGCCTTCCCGGAAAGCTAATGTCCTCA
>KB455496.1:69341-88213 GCA_000341325.1 Panagrellus redivivus | reverse complement strand
TTTGACCCCGCTCGCTCAACAAGGGAGAACCGGAGTTTTGGCCGCCGCGAAAACACCGTGCAGAGGATTTTGACGGCTGCGCGAACATTGTTCCCCCTCACACTGAGAAAAATTGAGTTGCATTTTGCAACGCAACGGGTTGCACTGTGCAACCCGCGCAGTGTAATTTCGCTCACGACAACTTTCTGGGTTGCACGCTAAAAATGCAACGCGCGCAGGGTTGCAAAATGCAACCGAGCCCAGTGGCATCGCGCACAGCTTCAATGCAATCCAAGAGTTGCAAAATGCAACCCAACTGGGTTGCGTGTTGCAACGCATTTCCGAATGTACAGTGCAACCTCAATCGAATTGCAGTTTTAATTTTTGTAAAATGCATACCGAAAAAAAAAAGAAACATTACATTAGGGTGTAAAATTTATTAAAATTTATGTGTACAAAAAATCAAGAGCAAAAAAAAAACAAACAAAAGAATTCAAACAATTTACAAAAGAACCTATTTTCGGGGGCGTTTGGCAGCCGAAGACGAATTCATGCTAATCCGGCGCTTCGGCGTATCGTAGTCGGATGAGGGCGTCTGAGTTGCGGTCCGCATCGATTTCCGAAGCTTTCTCGGACCTTCAGAAGTAGAAAACTTTGGTTTTCTCGATGAAACGGGAGTGACACTGTCCGAAATGTTCAATTGCTTCGGAGATGGAACGGACGGACTTTGCATTGGATATCGACGTTTTCTTGAAAACGGCAAAGGCGAAACTTCTTCGTCGCTCGGGCTATCATCCACTTCTGATAAAACTCCTTCAGGGTCGCTTGGGCTTTCATCGTTGTCCTGATCGTCCACGCTGGCATCGCTAATATCCTCCTCGTCGACGCTAATGAGACCAGTTTGCGAATTCACAACCACAGTTGACGGTTCTGGATTCGTTGGCTGTTCTTCACTTGGAGTTGCGTGTTGACCGTCATCTGGTGCAATCATCAAAGTATTTTCTGGCAAAAGCATGGCTGGAGTTGAAGGGTGGGCTGAAACTTTTTATATATAACTTGCAAAAACGAATAGTCTCGGCTCACCGTGCTTCAAAGCGGCTAATCCGGTTGAGTTATGACGAATCATTTTCGCAACTTCAATGTGCGCGTTTTTCACGTTTTCGCTCTTCAATCCCGCAGCAACCTCCATAAAGTCGAAAAAGGGTTTCATCGGCGCATCGTATTCCAGATTCAGCAGAAATATGAGCTCGAAAAGTCGTTGAACGGCACTTGCGCAGTTGCCCGTAGGGAGCTAAAAAGCGTAAATATAGTATTTGTCATATAAAAACAGTAACCCTTAGCACTTACAAGGTAATCTTTGCCGTCGGCAAGAACGTAAAACATTGGATTAGCTTTACTTGACATGACGATAACCTGGGGCGCTTTCGTGGTTCTCAACGCTTCCTCTTTCAATGTATGAATGTCGGCGACGCGCTCCGTGTGCACAATGAAGTTGCCCCTAGAAGGCGCCGACCTTTTCAAACAATGATTGAAAACAGCTGGAAGTACAAAAGCAGCGGCAAACGAACAAAACAATCAGAATATACAGGGAAAGATTGATAAGTTATTAAATCATCAGCATTAATGTCGATATCAATTGTGCCTTGAGATTGCACTTTGAAAGAATGCAAATGTTTCGCAAAACCAATTGTCTCGAGTTGGCGAATCTTCAGAATACGCGTTTCATGGTTGGCCGATAGGATCCTGCCAAAAGTAGGAAGATTTGTTTCATCCATGTTGAAGACGACGACCAAGTTCTTTTTGTACATTCGGCGACTTATTTTCTGATCATGCAGGGATGTGTAGTTTGCTGAAACTCGAAAAAGTCGTGTATGTTACAAAAATTTGAAGTATCTTACCACTTTGAAGATCCTGGAACACCTTCATTGCCAAAAGGGAATGCTTTTTTGCAAGGGTCATCGCAAGATCTTGTCGATTGAAGTTGACGCGGGCATACTGTTTGAACCCTTTGTGCTTTCCTTCAAACCTCATACACCAGTGATGAATAACAGGGCCATGTCGACGAATGACATCTGGGTAATGGATGAGGTAATGAGGTTTGACTGTCATTTTGCCGCCGATGCTGATAAACAGTTGCAGATACTTCTCAGTTTTCGATTCCAAAGATGACAGCATTCCGTCTGTTATGCGATGCGCCAGCAGGATGTCCAAAATCTCGAGGAAGAGAAGATACGTCTGCCAGATCGGTTTGGAAATGTCGATTTCATATTCCGCTTCATGCAAGATCAATGGCAGCATCAGAGCGAGGTTCAAGGTTTTCGTCGCCGTGGAATGCTTCAGCTCGCCGTCTTTTACGTCTTGAAGGTAGATCGGGCCTGGTTTGCTGTCGAGCATGGTTCCAGCAAAAGGAAACATTGCGATTGCCGAATTTAAGGCTTTAAGAGAGAAGCCATCTTTTGACAAGTGCTGGGCAGTAGTCGCCAGAAGGCAGCGCAGATGTCCTTCGAAGACGTCGTGCATGATGTCGACGCAAAGAGTATCCATGGTATTGAAGAACTTCAACTCATTCAGTGCACATTCGCCGTTGATACCGTGTTTAGCCAAATCGGTCAGGTGGTTCCGGAAGAGATCGTCGTACCAGGCTTTCGTCTTCAGCTTCGATGGAGTCACTTTGCAGGCCTTTTTGATCTCCATGTAAGTCAGTTTACAAAACCTACACGGCGAATTTCCAGTCCAAGACATCATGAGATTGACGAGCTCGTGAATACCAGCATTGTCGCCAACGACGCTGTGAAGGATTACCGGAAACGTTTTCGAAACTCCGTTGACAGTAATGTTGATGCCGTTGTCCTCCAATTCCAAAAGCTGCGGCAGAAGAACGCTCCGGATGACTGATTGAAGGTTGTCAACATCGTTTTTCAGCACAAGGAAGCTCAAAAAGATGGTATCGGAGGTTTGTAGTTTTGATGGAAGATTGAGAACTCGAAAATAGCAGCCCATAAGCTTGCTCGTTGCCGATGCGTAGCCTAATGGATTGGCTGTGCCGTAGTCGTCGATGTACAGTTGAAGATTGATCGAATCCTGGTGATCTAGTTTCTGCAAAAGTATGTTTTTTATATTAAAGCAGATAAAAGGTTAAATTTTACCTCGAAAATCTGTTTTGAACGATCTGCAGAAAGTGGGTGATGAGGATCGGCACATGTGCTCGTGAACAGCAGTTGATCAGCAATACTGGAGCTCTTGAACAGGTTGCGTAAAGTATCACGAATTGGAATGGAGCCCAAATTGTTACTTTTTATCTCTGTCGTCTGCCCAACTCCTTGTTTCGTTCGAATTTCGCGGCGATAGCTGATGGCACATGCTTTGGGTGGCACGAAATTCGGATTGTTTTGCAGATTTTGCATCAACAAGTACTGGCTGCTTCGCTTAGACGCTTCAATATTGATATCATTGGTGATGCTATCCCAAATTGATGGATCAACGTAAGGTTTGTAAAGTTCTGATGCGAGTTCGAGCATCTTCATGAGTTTGATGTGAATTTGCGCCGATAGCTTGATTGTCATGTCCGGACGGGCAAGAAGTTCGTGCCAATACGAATCGCAAGTGTCGAAAACCTGTTGGACCGCTGCGTTGACAGATACGGAAGGCAAAGGCGAATGCGAAGTTGGATTTGGTGACGACGATAGGTTTGACGGTGAAGCTGATTCAACATCGGCCATACTTGTATCAAGATCATTATCGTCCAGGTCAGAAAACAACGGATGATCTTCGTTAGGTGACGATATTATCATGCAATCAGGATTGACATCAGGTGCAGGAGTTTCGAAGAGGTGACCATGAGTTGAGGTGAAGTGGCGGCGAAAGTTTTTCTTACTGTAGGCCTAAAAAAAGAGATTTAAACGGTTTTAAATTGATCAAAAAAGAAAAGAATCTTAAAAAATAAGTGAAAACTTATAAAATCCAACGTACCTTGTGACAAAAAGCACAATCGTATTGGTACTTATCATCCGAAAAAGCAAAATGTCGTGTTTTCATGTGATCCAGGAAAGAATCTTGCCCACAAAATGGCGGAGCTTTGCATTCTACACATTTGACTTGCATCTGTAATTCTTTATATCATCAAACATCAATAAAACAAACACGTTAAACGAAAAGCAATACAAAGATATACGCAATTATATATGAAGAAAATAAAAAGTATGTGATTTTTTGGTGTCAAAGGATTTGCTTTCAGGTCAAATCAAACTACATCAAATATCATAACAAAATCGTTGGTTTTCCATGTTTCCAGGTTTTTGCTTTGAGAAACGCAACGAATCTGCGTTGCATTTGTTTGCATGCAACTCGTTTGCGTTGCAGTATCTTGCGTGCAACTCGACTGCGTTGCATTTGCCTTCGCGCAACCCAATCATATGCAACTGGACACTGCGCAACGCACGCAAATGCAACTGCAACGCAAAAAATGCAACGCGCGCAGCTTGCAACCGACCCAAATGCAACTCATTTTTCTCAGTGCACACAAGGTGTGATAACTTCGTTGAACAGTTTTGACAACTCATTCTTGGCTGAAGTTCACACTGCCAAAACAAATTCGATGCATATTTATCATTTTCACAAGTTTCGAACACAACAATTGCATAAAATTTGGTCATTCATCACGCAATCTTACTTGATCCACCCTCAAATTGTAAAGCCCGATCTTAATTTAGCTCTTCCTTGATCTGTTGCCACCCCTGCCGCCCTCTCCTTGTCCAAAGGTGTCGAACTTTTGAGGCCCCGACCGACAGGTGGTCACAAGCCTTGCCTTTGCCGCCGGGATTGCACCTCAGGCAATTCGAGGGTGGCACCGAGTCGCCGTCGTCGATTGCGACCAACATCCATTCCCATTTGACCATGTGTCAACAGCCGCTGGCTACGCGGATATACGGGATATCCCTCCACCCGCGCCGTGACTTGGTTGCACGGATAAAAAAATGTCAGCAGTATGAGTATGATGTACGAATGGCCGAGTCCGTTGTTCTTGGGAACATTATTTCACTTTCATGTCAACCTATGCTTATCCAATCAACGTCACATTGAACACTTATGTCAATTATGACACCAAAAAGTTGAATTGATTGACATTTTTGATTTCAAATTGCCAAAATAGTCGAAAAAATCGGTAAAATTCCTTTCATAATGTCCAATCAAACTACACCGCATCAACAGTTCATAGTTTTTCCAATGTCACAGGTTTCTGAATGTTGTCCCTCACGCGCCCCCACACCATCTTTCTCCAAATTAATGATCGCCGCGACCATCGTTCATTGATAGATTCAAGTTTTTTAAAGTCAGTTTTGTGCATTGTGTTACGAAGTTCTTCTCTGATCAGCATGTAGCCTTCTGAACGCCTTCCAATATGCGATTCACGGTGTAAACTAAATTCCACCCACCCGCATATGTGATAAAACGGCATAATTTACTTCCTTATGAAATTAATTGTGACAGTACCCATCGAAAAAAGTCAAACTTGTCTATTTTTGACATCGCCCACGCCGCCGCCCACGTCCACCCACCCCGGCTGACTGTTCCGATGTTGTTAGATTCGCGCCCACGCTGATGGAGATGAATTCTTTCACGATTTGGAAGCCTTTTATACTGAAAAAAGTTCCTTTAGTTTTGATAAGGTGATTCAGAGGGACTATAAAAGTTCTTACTTGTGCAGTTTCAGATAGTTTGTTGCGTTTATGGTAACGGGTGCCCCTTCTGGGCCTTGATCTCTGTTCGTCATTGTCGCAAACAGTTAGTTTGTTCCCCCAATTGTTGTATGATCATAACACGTTGAAACTGACTGAATTGACTGCCTTATTTGGCAGTCAAAGGCCTCGCTGTCACCAGGTTCAACTTTGTGCAGCACCATTCGATCAACAAACCCAATGTAAATCAATCTTTCACTCTTTTCCAAGAGTAAATGCGTATGTAATGCCTATTTTTAGATTTTACAGCGGTTTAAATTCAAAAAATCAGTGCATTCAAATATTTTCACTTTTTGCCATCCCATTTGTGTAATCATCACACCATGTACTTTTAGTCTTTTTACATCAACAGTTTCCCCGAATCCTCCCTTGAATCCAGGTTCAATTCCCTGAGCCCATTAATCTCGAGGCTAGGGTTGCCTTTCTGGAGCGAAGCCATTGTGGCACAGCACTATTTTGGCACACCAGAGAACGCCCCCGGGTTGGATGGTTTCCGTTTTGTATATCCCCCTAACGGAAGGATGCCGCCTTCCCGGCGCTGCTATTTTTGGCTTTGTATCCATCGGGGGGCAGTCTTCCAGTGTCTTTCCGGAAGTTCAAGCCGAGGGAGATGTCGAAGTCAACCCCGTGGAAGGGTGGCAATGTATTGGAAACGATTGAAACCCCCGAGAATAGGGTGTGTTTAAAAATAGAAACATGCATTATGGCCTTTTCAGGGAGTTTTTTGCGGGCGGTGGTGGTGGAAAAGATCAAAAAACAGACATGTTTGGACTTTTTTGAGTTTACTGACTATATAAACTCAAAATTTCACTTATCACTACCCAGCCCAAAGATCACTACCAAAAATTCAATGCCAGTGCCGTCATTTCAAATACCCCACACTTATTGTACAAAGTACAGCTGCCCCACCCCAGAGGTGCCATTTTCAAATTGCATTTACGTTCAAGTCGTTTGGTCGGTTTTTTCGACTGCCAAACAGCTCTAGTATGTTGTATTTCTTTCCGTGTTTAAGTAAGCGTGAAGCGAAACGAAAAGTGAAGCCCGCCGCTCTTGCCGGGGCCCCTGGCGGTGTCAAAAATGCCGTCGTCGTCGTCCTCCCCCTCAGTAGTATGGCACTTTTTCGTTGACTGGGCTGAGTCCTGTAGCTGTTTGCCTTTCTTCTCGGACGACATAGCGAAGCGAGAAAAAAATGTATTGAAAAAAAACGAAAAAAAGACGCGAACCCATCCATGGATGGGGTGGATGGGGGTGGGGTCCCCGTGTGCTTCCAGGATTCCGTGGCGGGTGGCGTGGGGGGACGGAGCAGGGGCAGAAGGCTTTCAACATCGATTCGAGAGGAGGCGTCGGCTGGTGGTTTTTTCGGGGTCGAAGAAGGGCATGACATCGGGGGAGAGCCGACGGGCATGGGAGCGAAACCGAACTGTCTCCGTGTTTGGTAATTTCTTCCTTTTTGAGCCCCCATATCACGTGAAATGCCATCCATCCATCTCCATCTTCTGTTATTTACACCCACGATGAACACTCTTTTCGAACTAGGCACACTGTATTGTCTCCCAGGGTGCCGTTTTCACGGGATTACACACCTTTCGAGCACCCCTTTTTCACGCAGTGCCGCTGTCCTCTTAATCTGCGTCACGAAAGCCTTCCATTAAGCTTCACCTTCACCAAATCTACACTTTACACTCTAATAATCACTTTTATCCACTTCTTTCATCCAACCAATTGACCAATCGACCACCTGGCAATTTACCAAAACTTAATAAACATACACATTACTCCATTGTCACGTCCCAGACATCCAACTATTCCACCCCTCCAAATTGTCACTAAGTCGGATTAATGTATGCCATCCATCGTAGCCCGTCGACGCTCACGTGGTCGGAAAAAGCGAAAAAAACCGACAGTCTGACTTTAATTTTCAATTTTGAAATTAACTTCACGTTTATTTATGGCTAAGAAGAGATAATGAGGTACTTAGGCCCTAATAGCATCCTACACGATTAACGAAACTATAAATATCTGTCACTTTATCTATTCCTGGCCCCAAATGACTTGACTTTCTCCACACATGCTTATTACTATGTTGTAATGTGTGCCCTTTGTATGTTGGCTTTTAATTTATTAAGCCCCCTTTGGGAAATGCGATTTGGATGCGTGTAGCAAGCATTTTCATTCATGCTACATGTCTTGTGGGTAATGTTGAGTGTAAAGATTGTGTGTATGTATGTACAGGTAGCTTTCTGTTTTGAATTTTTCACATTATTTTGTTTCGATGTATGTTGAAGGCTATGTATGTTCGGGGGTGCCATTGAATGAGGTATGCAATGCATACGTCGTCAGAAGCCTTTTTATTCGCCGTGAACACCGCAAAGGACTTACATTAGTCTTTCTTATCTATCCGGCTTTTTTTTCGTCGTTTGTTGGCGGCATCCGGACGGGAGACCCCTGGTTGTCGTCGATGGCACTGAGCTCGTTGAGCGGATTGATGACACTTTAGGGGTTGTAAGCGGTTTCTGAGACATTTTTGGTCACTTACTCTTTGGCCTGTTGAATGTTTTTACGTTTTTACACTAAATATCTACGTAGCCGGCGGCACTTTTACGTTTACCTATGACGGTTTCAACGAACTACTTATCAGTTTTCCTCCTTCTTTTGGCCTCTGAAAAACTCGATGATGACACATTTGTGCTTTGCGCATTGCCTAGAGTCAGTCAGCTCAAACCGCATGTGCCATTTGGACTGGTTGGGTCGTTGGCACCGCCGCCAAGGGGGCCTTCAACGCTTCTGGAGCATGTATGTCCTCTCCTCTCATGTGCCATTTTAATTAAAGACTTTTTTGACGGTGTCACACTCTGTCGACGCTACTGCTGCCCCTCTGTCGTCGAAGTCGATCTTTCGTGACTCTTTTTTTCTGTGCCGTTCGTTGCCGAATTCGAATTCGAATTGTATTAAGTTCACTCGGTTCGGCTCATTTTTTAATGAGATATTGTTTACCCTTTTTCGCCCTCCGCCCTTTGAAGCCCTTTCAAGTCTGATGAAAGGTGACGTTGGGTTCACATTTCGCAAATGTTTATTAACACTTTTTTCGATACAAAGGCTTATCTAATTGGTCAACTACTATTGTTTTGGAGGCGTAAGTACGACCTTTTTAAAGTCCAGATGTACCTACGTAAATTCCAACAAAGTAAAGAACCGACAAAGCTAATCGTATTTACGTGCAACTTATTTTCAACAAACATAAATGCAAACTTATCTGTCTATTGAAAAGGCCGATTTATTATTTTTACATCATCACACGGAAGGGAATGTAATTGAATCCGGGTTGAGTCGGATGGCAAAGCTTCAGAAGTAGATTAGAAATTTTCGATACGTCAGTTAAGCCATGAATTCGGGTTAAACTAGCTCAGCATTGCCTTTGTCGGTTTACTTTACTCGTCACTTCAGTGTGATGTTATCAGTGCATCGCATTATGACCACATGGGTTTATAAAACGCTATGCGTCTCCTTTTCGGAACAAAAAGGGGCCTGTTTTCAAACCCTCGCCACCTTCACTGAACAGCATTGAAGTTCGGTCGGTAGCGTGCTCCGAACCAACTTCTTTGCATAAGCGATGGCGCCAGGCGTGCGTGGGCGGACGTGTGATGCACCTGCGAGGCCTTGCGATTTTACGTGTATCTGAATGCATTGTGTGGTTGTTTCGTTTTTGGAAATTGCGAACACGGCTTCAGGGCAACAGGGTCGGGGCGATCATCGTTGATTCAGTCCAATGTTTCAATTGTTTGCGCTTTCATTGTTTCGAATATGTTTCATCGAGTTGGAATTTCGCTTTTTCTGACACTAGATCAAAGTTTGATAACATTTGTCTAACTTTATGCTTGCAAATTGCAATTTTACAGATCCAAACTACATTATAACACTGATTTGACATTGTTTCCGGCCCTCCTTTCCCCATCGAAACTCCAAAACTTTTTAAAACTACAACATTGCAGTTTTTATCCCCCGCATTGTATACAAATTTCGACGTAATCCTCTCCATTCAGAAAGCCGACCCATTTGAAACAGACAGACGCGCCCTCCTCGTTCTGTTTCAAACAGTATCCCATGCCCGACCGAAATTTCACTTTTCTTTAATTACAATTCAGCATTAGGACATTTCAAAGAACTGATTACATGCTATTTATCCCCTAAAGAGAGACCGAGAGTCAATGAATGGCGGGTTGTGACATTTTGCGTGACACTACCGCCCCCCATATGTGTCTGAACAACTTTTTCCACCCCTACTGTCAGAATCTCTGGTCACCTCCGGCCCCTCGGGGACCTTTTTCGACGTCGGCTATGTACCTTTTGTAAAGAAGGGTTCACCACCACAATTTTGTATCCCACGTAGAACTATAAACCGCCTGACGCACATTGTATTGTGTAGACAAGTTTCGACGTAATATAATAGAGTTTTTTGCCTTGCTTACGAATATAATGAAGTAATGTTTCTTTGGGTACAAAAGTGGTTCGTTAAACCACTGAATAATAAACGAACGCTATTTCCCCGGGATTCTGATGCGGTACCGCCTTCTTATTACTTACTCTTAGGGTGTTTTAAGTTTACCTTTCGCCATCGAAGCCGAGTCATTCATTACAAAATGCCGTAGCGTAAGCAAGTCAACCCTGATGTGAGTTTGGCATAAAGTATTAGATTCGTAAGAACTTTTGCCTTTTTTGCTGCCCCATTGCGCCTTGAAATCCATATTCTCATAAATGTCGTTTCGCTTCATGCTTGCCCGTGCCCGTACTTTTGTGCCTGAACCACTTTTTTCCATGAAAAGTGGCATGCTATGCAGCTGTTGCGTGTCGGACGCCCGCGCCGGCCTCAATGAAATGATCCGTGAAGCGTGAACTCTGTAGCCAAACTGACTTGACTCTTGACAGACATGTACATACCGTGTTGCATGTAACATGTATGAATGTGTTTATACAATTGCTACTTTACTTTGGCTAGCAATTTTGTCATAGACCATACATCTTGGGATTGGTTAAAACGTGCCAAGGTCAACCTTTAAATGTGGCAATCATGGATGGCGTGAGCATGCAATTTGTAGGCGTTTTTCGGCATACAAATGTGTCTAAACTGTCAAAACATCTTAGCATTCTGAAAAAATTGATGTATGGCGCTTTTCGTGGTGAGACAAAACTTTCAAAACGGGTGTTTTTGTAATGTTTAGCATTCCAAATATCTTAAAAAGGCAAATCCAAAGTTAGTTAATCTGGTCATGCATGCCAAATGTGCAAGAACAACAATCGAAATCACTGAAAAAGGGCAACTGTGGGGTTCACCATGGATAGTCATGCGCAGACATCCGTAAACACCGATTTTTAATCTGATAAACAAGGCGAACAGTGAGCCAAGTTTCGCAAACTACACCGCTTTCTCACCCCGTCTAGTGCACACCCCCACAGACACAGTTTCGAAAGAAAGATACATCAAGCAGGAAATACAAATTTGAATCCGTCAATCTTGAGAATGCGTTTCATAGTTCCGAGCAATTCCCAAGTGTGGATTAAACTACGCCCCTTTCATTTTCATTATTCATGCCGAGATTAATCGCCGGTGGAAGCGAGTGCTTTGTGACGTCTAATTAACTGTTTAACACTTTCATTCAGATGGGTATAATAATGTTTAATTAGAAGTACAGTATGAGGTCGACGACAATGACGGGTCTTGGCTTCCCCCTACGGCTATGCCGATGCGTGAAGGAAACGGCTAATCTGGTTGAAATGGGCAAAGCTGAATGAAGGAGGCAAGGGATAAAGGTGGGCGGACGACACCCCATGTAGGTGCGCCGACAGTTAATCAAGCGAACATCAGCTGAGGGAGGCATCTGGGGGATTCCGACGACGACGACTGCATGCATCGGCTTAACTTTTGACTCGGCGCCGGCGACGGCATTCCAATCCCCTTACTGATGCATGTTTTTGCCCGTATTTCATTCAAATGTGTATTTTGTCTTCTCACTATTTGCCAATCCCAATGTGGTGCGCGCGTGTCCGATTTCCGTAAAAAGTGCCTTTTCACACTTTGTAGTCCTCGGGCCAGACTGCAAAGAAGCGTGTAAACCGAGTCAAACATGCATAATTATACAAATTGTACTTACTCAGCCTAAACTTTTACAGGTAGAAATGAGCTTTTGCCTGCAACCACCGCCACCACCGCGGGTGTCAACTTCCGCATCGTCGACGACGGTGTCGGCCAACGGCACAGTGCCCCTGTTGTCAGTCGAAACCCGCCCGGGGCCATCATCATCGGTCGGACTCACCGTCGACGATTCGGAGCCAATGGAGGAAGGTAAGCGCTTGACAGATATTTTCGTTGTAAGACCGCTATTAACCATTTCATTGCTTCCAGACTTCCGTTCGGTGTCGGCGGCCTCAATGCACTCGGGATCGAACAAGACAATTGTCTATTCACCCACTCCATTTCAACTCGGTGCCAGTGCGGCAAACTTCCGCCCCCAATCTCCGGTGTTCCAGATTTCATGTGATGGCGGGCCACCTCAAGAGGCTCCTGAACGGAATGTTTTTTGCAGGGTGAGTTTTGGAGAAATTCTGCTATCTTTACGAAAGTCATTCAAAAAACACGTTTACGTGAAAGTATCGAGTACGCTTGTCCTTTTCGCAAATCTGAACAGGTTGAGTTTGACAACTTATGCTCACATCTTGCCAGAGGGCTTCTTCCGCGTCATTAGGCAAAGGTAATACATCCGCTTTGATCAATGCCGAACGTGTGTCTCGGGATCAGGGGGCGGCGATATGCGACACATGAGGCAATGACGAACGCATAGGTAAAAAAGGGGGTCAACTGGCATTTGACTATGTATTTCGTAGTCTCGAAAGCATCTTAAAGTAAAAAAATCAACTTTGTATAGTTAAAATTTTTCATGCATTACAGTAATCTGGCCAATTAACCCCCAAAATAGGCCCAAATCGAACTCCTAAGTTCAAAACCCGATTCACTTGATCTCAACCCAAACCCTTCCCCATTCCTGAAACAAGGACACATCCGTCGCCTATCCTGACATTTCCCCACGGTCCGGTCCCTCAAGCCCTCTCAAAAACACACTTTTGTCCAACCTATGCCCCCAAACCTCGTCGGATCCCGACCACGTCCCGCGTGTTGTGTCGGTGCTTCCGTAGGCGCCCGACGTGAACGAAAGCCAATAGCAAACCCCTTCAAAGTGAACGATTTTCGCAGTTGCTTCATCTCCATCCCGACCTCCGCCCTTCGCCCTCACCGCCAACGCCACCCCTGTGGGTCGGGATGTCTGTGCTATGATAGTAGGACGTCCCCCAACCCTGATGATCGAATTTCCGACTTCCTTTCGTTCCGGTTTTTTTCAACACTTGGCCTATCTAGCTTTAAATGCTTCATTACTTCATTATAAATGCATCTTCAAAAAATGCCAATTATAGTATCAAAGTGTATTACTAAATCTGTAGACTCGGAATTTTTGTATCGAAATCGACCAATTTTAGTACAACTTTCCCATGAGACAGCTAAGGATAATACAGATAAGCCAGAAGAACAGAAGCTTACTTTTTCTCGGAATTTGGGAGGTCTTTAACAGTGATCTCTAAAAACAAACGTTTACCTAGACCTGGGTTGTTGGGTTGTTATTAGACGTGTTTTTGCTTTTGCTTTTCCTGTCGCGTTGATCATTGACAGTTGAAAGGTTGTTTCGGCATTTGGCAGTCTGCAAGTAGCCTATTTATTACTTTGTTGATGGGGGTCCATCTTGTTTTAATGCTAAATGCGGTCCTTTTTGTTACTGTTTTAAAAGTGCATCGGCGAAGCGGAGCGAAAGGGATAAGAGTGCAAGTCAAAAAAGCTTCCACTTCCACGCAGTTAGTTGTCAACTTTTTTAAATCCACAAAGAAGAGGTGATTGAAATCAATTGTTGCATCTGTATTGGCCTTTGACATGCTTTGATGATTGTGTCTCACGTTCCTTGAGGTTGCTAGCCAGAGAAGCGCTTCACGTTGAACCATCGTTCCCGCTTCTCCAACCCAGCGGAAGTTTTTTGAACCCTTCTCGACCCCCAGCTGCTTCTTCGTGGCTAACATTCACGTCGATGAGGCCCCTGCTACCACTCGGATCGTAGTGTCAGCCGTTCGCGCACCCCTACCCTGCCAGCAGCCGTTTTCAATCCGTTTAGCTTATAACCGCTTGCTTTCCTCAAACCGCGATAATCTGCGAGCGCCTCGCCCTACAAATAATGTATAGTTGTGCAATGCAACGTTTTGTGAAGGCGCTTTGAAGCTCATCGAGCATCTCATCGGAACACCCCCGCGGTTGTGTAAATTTACGGCTTCGCTCGCCTTCCTTCGTCCGGGTTATGCTTTGGTAGCTGCGAATTTGCACGGAATTACCTGCACTTTAAAAGACAAATACCCCCGCGTGGAACGAACTAATCACCAGTTTAATTTGCAGACACCCCCACTGATCTGTGAACAGGGTCCGAGCGCGCCATCATCGCCGACTTCTCCGGGCGGTCGCCGCAAACCCAACAGTCTCCACGTAGACGCATTGCAACGACTTGATTTGGTAAGTTTGACCCTCCCAAATTAGACCTATTTCAACAAAAAGTATTTCAGCTCAGCCCAAGCTATATCCCGAGCATGGATTACAGTAAGCTGTCCCCCCTATCCCCCTCCTATCCGACATCCGATCTCGGTTCATCGCCTCGAAGCTCGATTTCTATAGCACAATCTGGGCTGGGGCCTCATTGGACTTCCTTCCGTGATTTCAAGAAGTCTTCCTCCGACTATGACGCTGATAGTGACATCTGTTCGAAGGACCTTCTGTCTCCCGGCACGATTCTATCACCTGCGCCGTTTTCACCATTCTCCGATTGCGGCGATTCTGAAACCCCGTATTCTCAACGATCTCCAAACCTATCCCCGATGCCAGTCCGCAGTGGTGGCTTCCACTTTAGCTTCGAACAACTCCGATCCCGCTCCAGTATGTCCAATCGCGCCGAAGGCTGCATCAATGGCATCAACAATCTCGATTTGAGCGCATCTTTGCTCGATGCCGATGCGCGTGAGCGTTCCCGAAGTGAGGGTGAGATGCTTCAAGCCGCTAAAGACGAAATGGACACAACGATCAATTGCTCCACCGTATCCGTGCCCGTTTCGAATCGAGTGAATTCCCGGAAACGCGGCCTCACCCCCGTCGGTGCATCACGCGTTCCGGAAGCCCATGAAAGGCTAAAACATTTCCATCAATCGAGCGATTCCGTCACGACTGACGCATCAACATGCGCCGGAACATTGAATCGTTTGAATACGCTTTCTTCCGTCGAAGACGACCAGGAATTGCTGGCTTCTGTGAGCACCCAAGTGTCGCGACAGCCCACCATCGAAGAACCGCCGCCAGATCCGACTTTTGAGGAGATCTGCCGACGCGCTGACCTAGACAGTGAACGATCAAAGCAGGTTGAAGATTGGCTGAAACAACAAGCCGCCGCGCTGGAGATTCTGAGAAGCTCCCTCGCGCCGGTCCAGCAAGACACGTCAAATCTGCTTCGCGTACCCGGTGCGGCGCCGATCCATCCAGCATTATTAGCTCCACCACAAACTGATATGCATGAATTGGCGAAACTACTAGCAGAAGGTCATGCGTTATCAGCCCAACAGAAGCAGAGCCTCTGGAGGCGGTCTCGGAGCGAAACCGACGTCAGTGTTGCCAGCACTGGGCCGACTTCGACCAGCCAGGAATTGGCTTTCGTCTGTGAACATTGTGGTCAAGCGTTTGCCATGCACGATCGTCTGGCCAAGCACATTGCTTCCAGGCATCGCGATCGATCGGCTAGTGTCAACGATGAATCGACGAAAACGCACAAATGTACAATCTGTCCGAAGAGTTTCGGCCGAAGTGATATGCTAACTCGACACATGCGGCTCCATACCGGTGTGAAACCATATTCCTGCTTGATCTGTGGCCAAGTTTTCTCCCGAAGTGATCATCTGAGCACCCATCAACGGACGCATACCGGCGAGAAGCCTTATCGGTGCCCACATTGTTGCTATTCGGCGGTGAGTATTGAGTGATTTCAAATTTAAGAAAAATGATGATCATTGTGTTTTAGTCCCGCCGCGACATGATAACCCGCCACATGCGAACCCATCTTCGCCCCGATGGCACTCCAATTCCTCCTGGAGCCGAGCTACAGATGAATCTTAGCCAGATTTCACTGAATTCCAGGTCGCCTCTACTGACCCCCGAGCCACAGGCATCCAATCAGCCTCCATCTTTCCCGATTACCACAGCCTCTTCACCGGCCGGCAGTCTCGATGGTTCCCACTTCCAGATTCCGAGATTGACCACCCAGGCTACCGTATCCAACGACGGCAGTGATAATGTGGCTTTTGCAAATGCAGCCCTGTCGAATTTGATCAACAGTGCCCAACAACAGATGAAATTGGCTAATATGGGACGATCCCTTGATGGTATGTAGATTTTTGTCCCAAAAATCGATAAATTATTGATTGATTCCATTTTCAGCCCAAATAACATCCGACTTCCTCCGCCGCAGCACGCCCAACCTCCCCGGTCTTCTCGGCATCCAAGAACACCCGCCACCAAACTTCCACTCCGAGCTCGCAGCTGCCTTCGCTTCCAAGATGAACCCATTCATGCTTCCATCCATGTCCCAACCACCTCAACCGGGCTCCATATCACCCACTCCGGGCACGGCCACAACTTCCGAAATGCTGAATGCTGCCGTCGCGGCCGCCGCTCAACAACAGCATGCCGCTGCCGTCCAGCAGCACCTAAATTTGCTAACAGCGGCCTCGAGCGGCGCCAATGGCAATCCCGGATTGACCTTACCCCCAGGGCTTAATCTTGCCAACGGAAATCCCCTACTCGCACGACAAAGCAGTATTGGTGGATTCGGATTTTCGTGATAGGAACCCCTTTTTCATACATAGTTTTACCTTCTTATCTTTAAGTACAATAGTACCCAATATTTGCTCAAGGTTTTCTTTACTACTTTGCTTTCAGTCAAAACTAAAATTTGTAAAAACTCATAAAACCTATCGACCCCGCCCATTTTCAACATAAGCTCCGCCCCAATTCTACATCATTCCGCGTGCTTGTCCGCGCACAAACTTTAATAGGTATCGGCCTACTGTACTCAACGCTGGTGCTCTTTCTTTGCAAACTCGTATTTTGTTTAAATCCTTTTGTAGCGATTTACAAGATGTACACAACTTTTTGGAACATTGGTTCATCAGCTTTGTCCATTGTGACAAACCTGTCCTCACAACTTTTATCAATTTTGGTTTTTCTCTTTTGCGAGAAGTTGTTTTTATTGTATATTATTTGTATTTGTGCATGCATTGAATCTACCGATGACTATGACTTGACATAAGTTGTTATTGCGAAAGTTAGTTATAAAATGTTTGTATTTATTGCAGGGATGCGAAATCCCCCGGGGGAAATCAATTCGGGGGATATCCCCGGGGATTTCCCCGGGGATATGCGGGGGATATCCCCCGGCACCAACTTTTGGGTTTTTTTGGTCCTTAATGTTACGGTATCGTATTATTAGTTTAAAGAATTCCTTTGTGGGTAATTTCCTTCAAAGGTTCTAACATTGTCGGAAATCACGATTTTCATGATGTTTTGCCGACATTGATCAAAAATTTTGAGATGTTTCAAAAAGTCCGTTGCGAAATCCCCCGGGGGAAATCAAAAAATGGGGATATCCCCGGGGATATCCCCCGGGGGAAATCCCCGGGGATATCCCCTTCGCATCCCTGATTTATTGTTAGTTTTGTTGCAACGGAAATGCATGCTGATTATTAAAGCAAAAGATACAGTATCTGTACAAATTGGAAAAAATGGAGGAAGAAATACACGTTTAGTTACAAATAAAGTAGTGCCGAGGTGGTGCATGGCTAATTTAATTGCAAATTAAGAAAACTTAAGTTAAAGGTCTTCGGTCGGAAGTGAGATCCAACTTGAAACTTGTTTCCAGAGGGCGGCTTTGACGGAATCAATGAGACTCTGTTCTGCGACGACTTTTTCAGTGGTTGGCTTGTTTCGCTCTCTGATAACGGCAGATAGCGGATCCTTAGAGATTTTCACATCGGCACAGAGGGCTGTTCTATTGTGATGGGAAGCGCGCATGGCACAGAGGAGCTCGTGACGGCATTCGAGATCACAGTGATAATCGCTTCTTCTGGCATAGTTTTTGACAAATTTATCGTAGGTGTCGATATCGGTGAGGACCCTTTTGGAGAGGGTTTGCCAGGATTTGGGGGAGAGATCGGCGAGGCCGTATTCTTCCTGGAAATTGCCACTTTTGTTAACTTTTTCACTTCTAAATCTACCCAACTAACCTTGGCACTGTATAGCAGCTCCCATCTCGGATAGCTTCTATCAGTTGTGGAACTCAAATTTAAGAAATACGTCTCGAAATCAATGATGTTCTGAAATTACTCATTTAGCAAAACCATTAACATCAGGAATTCTGGATACTTACGTGCTTCGATCCCGGCACATCACCCTCAATAGTGTAAATCCGGTAAGCTGGATTCAAATCTTCATAGGTCGTCACACTGGGACTCGCGTACAAAACGCCGACGGCATTCGACTTCGGGTTGTTCATGTCTTCATAGAACAACGAAAAGCTGTCCCAATGAATGTGGCCAAAGAACTGTGCTCGAATTGTTTCATTGAACCGTTGAACGATGCGATAGTAATTACGAGCCCAACCTTCCAGACATTCACCATCGCCTGGAGGGATATGCGCGACAATGTGAACAGATTCCTGTGCGGCTTCACTGGCAGCAAGTTCATCGACGAGCCATGCGAGGGTGCCATCGGGGTCTGTTTGATTTAGGTAAAGGAAGAAGTTTGTCTTTTCGCAATAGCCAGTATTGACAGCAACGAATTTCAGCTTTGGAGCGAGTTTCAGGGCATAGGAGCCGCGGCTGAAATTGTTATCGGTTGGATCCTGCGAAATCGAACATTTTTTTGCACGAAGCAGCATTTTTGGTTTTTGTTCAAAATTGTTCAAAACACTTTCAAAAAGCAAAAAGATCTCCCCCGTCAACATTCCAAAGCCAGACTGTGACCCCAGTGACCCTATTGTCCAA
>KB455496.1:54484-68975 GCA_000341325.1 Panagrellus redivivus | reverse complement strand
GTTTGGAGGGAAGTTAGACCCTACTAGGGCCTACAAATGCTGAAAAATTCAAATCGATCGGAGAATTCAGGTTTGAGTTATAATACTTTGAAATTCATGAATTTTTGAACGACCATAACTTAAACCTGAATCCTCCGATCGATTTGAATTTTTCAGCATTTGTAGGCCCTATTTGGGTCTAACTTCCCTCCAAACGGCGTAAGGATTGGCCAATTTAGAAAAAAGTTATGGCCTTCCAAAAATGCAAATTTTCGAACTTTGACGGCACATTTCTCGGCCCTCAGGGCACGTCAGCAGCTAATATTTTGGGAAAAGTCTTAGATATGAGAGTACTATCTAAGTTTTTTGTCCCATTCAAATCCGTTTCAACCACTTCAGACACTTCCCTTGTAAGTGTTCAAACCCATCTTAAAAAAGCAAGGATCTCAAATTACAATCCCGTTTTTTGTCTGTCTATAAAAGCGCAAAAAACATCTCAATCTCTCAGACAAAACTTGATCCCCACGCACGAATCACTTGTATTAATTCATCAAAAGCGTAGTTTTTAATAGATCAGGCGTGAAATGATTGAATAATGAACGCCCGCTTCGAAACCCAAAAATAGTGATCCCCGCAGTGGCTTTTTTCAATGGAAAAAGTGCGCCTCTCTCGTCGTCTGGCAGCTGGGTCTCTCGCGTGCGACTGCCGTCTTATCGGTGCAGGGAAAGACAGAGAGAGCATTGCTCGCATTCGTGCAAGGATGAACATTAACTTTTGCCCGACATTTCATGGGGGTCAAAAATGAGCTTTTTAACTCTGATGCACAATTACAAAACGTTAAATTTTGATTTCAATGTTAGCATTGTATATTGTAAAAGTGGTAGACTTACTAAAGAAGCTCCGGTTTGTTTTCGTTCGTGAGCCAATCTTTGGCAGAGTTGTAAATCGCACTGTAAAGCCATTGCGGACGGAATTGACTCGGAACGAAATGCGGTGCAAATGTGTTGACGGGGACGCCTTCGTGATTGCCAACGGCCCAGAAGGTTGGGGTGTCTGGGAAGTAATTTTCCAGCAGTTTGGAAAGATTTGCGATTACTTGGAGATGGTCCATTCTAGTGTATGACCAGTCTTTGTGGGACATGTAATCGCCGCTGAGAATGATGTAGTCGAGCTAAAACTATCACTATTAGCTTATTCTATGAAAGAAAAAGCTTGCCTTCTCAGTTTTGTTGATATTAGCCAGCATATTCTCAATGGTCCAATACGGAATATCACAAGGCCCATTAGTTCCCCAATACCCAGCCGGCTTTTTAGGCTTCTGGATCGACCGATTCCGTGCCCCTTTCAGTTTCAATTGCTTATTTTGGCAACAAATTGGTTGTCCACAATCAGCTTCACTCCCAGGAGCATAGTCAAGATCAAAGTGCAGATCGGAAAGTTGCAAAACACGGTAGGTCGGTGGTCCCTTGCGATCGCCTTCGAGGATCTTGGCATAATTGGGATCAGAGTACGGGTTTTCCGGAAGCGGATCAGGTTTCGGCGGCAAGGGGACCGTCCAATTTGAGCTGAAGGGGTTGAAAGGCGTGCCGCAATCGGACATGAGCATCCCACAGAGCTGGCTCGGCTGAAACAAGAGCTTCTCGACGACGTAGAGGAATTGCGCCTTGAACTGTGATGTGATGCCTTTGCAGATTGTTGGTTCATGATGGGTGAACGTTTTGCAGATAAAGTTGGCGAATTCGAGGATTTTGACGCCGGTAACGTTCTTTTCATAGCCGTAACGGAAAGTGTCGACGGCAGCATGGCAAGCTACGCATTTTACTGTTATGCGGGCTGAAAGAAGGTTGGAATTAACTGGATTACGGTACATGTGAGAGGTTTACCTTGGGTATGTGTTAAGAAAATTGATAATACTGACAGAAATAGTAATGATGAAAAAAGACGCATTTTACTGAAAATTGAAAATTAGAGTTTTTTCAAAAAAACTCTAGCATGCAAAAACCACGACACGCAATAAATTTTATGGCAGTTCTAACTTCCAGACCACATGTCACCCACCATCCCGCCAAAACCTACCAACACTCCCTAAAAGGCCATCCGAATGCATCCCCCGCCCCTCCTCCCCAAGGATCTCCCCGACCGGGACACAGATATCTTCTCGACACTGAACAAAGGTCGCCCCTAAGGGAACAAATAGTCTCCACGGTCGCTGCGGGCGTCGTCTTCACGTTTCTCGCAGAGTCGCATCTTTGACCAAAGACCTTTCACATCATTTTTTGTCTTTCGTGTGTTGCGAGAAACCACAAAAACCCGACATCGATGGATAAATGCAACTGCCAAAAGCCAAAAAGACATACACATCCACACCTATCTCTGTCTGCAGATGCGCTTTCGATGTTTGAATTGAATTTGACTTTTTCATCAAAACTTTCAAGGTTTAAAAAAGGGGCGTGTGTCTGTCTCGTGGATTGATAGATAGATTCAAATGTTCTTTTCTGAGATGTGCAGACATTTCGGAACTTCAATTTGGACCAAAAGTACGAGGGACATAAAGGCAGACTGGCCAGCTGTTGGATCAGGCGATGCTTGTGTCAAAAGAGCCGTGGGGGCTTGATTGAAAGAGCCAAAAAGACGACGCGAAAACGTGTGCATGACAAATTTGAGTGGACTTTACATTACATTAGGCGTACCTAAAGTGAGGTTTTTGTTGGTTTTTGAATTTCAAACAATGGCGAGGGTCGCGTAAATGGCAAAAACGTATAGCTATACTAGATCCTGGTGGGAATATGGAAGGTTTAGCCGAGATGTTTGAGGCAGGATAACAAAAGCGGACAAAGACATAGAAAAAACGAGTTCATTGAGAACGGCTGCCGATAATGATGGCTGTAAACGTGACAAACGAAGCGGCTTGTGTTCGCTGTGAAGGCGGATCACGGAAATAGAGGGGATCATGAGTCAGCTTGTCATTTGATCGCTTGTCAAGGTTGTGCTTTTTGGATGTTAATGAAATAGGGGGCTTTGAGGAGGGAAATACAGCTGTTTTAGGGGATTTGTTCTGATATATTTGACAAAGATTTACTTTTTCATGAACATAAACAACGATTTAATTGTAAAAATGTTATGAAAATGCAACTAATCGTCAAATGTGTTAAATTTTCTTACAATTTTCAACTTTGCAATGCATTTTCCCTCACAAATGTATACAAGCACCGATCTGTGCCCCCACAGAGTGTTCTCGGACAAAGACAGGTAGCTCATAAATTTGCAATCTTATCGCTCGAGGTCCACAAGAACACCTAATTGATGCAAAAACGGAGGCCCCGGGCACCATCAGACACCTCTTCCTGCGCCGCAACGTCCAACGGCCCAGCGCTTCCCGATGGGTCCAACAATAAACTGAAAACGAATAAAAAAGCGAACCCGATATAAATAAAAACCCTTCACTACCGGCTCATTCATTCACAACACCTTTTAGTTGTATGTATCACCAGCCAGACACATCATGCTCGACCCCAAAGACCAACACGATGAGAGTATAGGCTGCCCCCGGCTGGCAAGGTTCATCATGCGCGCTACTGATACTGATAATTATGTCTTTCTTTGCAGAGTGTGATAATCGGGTTACCGGGTGTCGTTGATACCAGTTTGGAATATAATGAGTTCGATGAGACCTCTCGGATAATTGTTTTTTTGTTCATTAAAAGTCTTGTTGGTCCATAGAGGCTGTTTTCTAGTTTTTGTGAAATTGAATAACATAATTGTGTAAATTAGGGTTGAAAAAAGCTTTAATTAAGTTTAGCTTTGTTGGAGGTCATTGGGTAAACGCGGAACAACTGCACCGGCAACAGTTGCACGTGGCATTTACGTTTGTTTCTGGATTTTTCTTGCGGTTATTTTCTTGATATTTGTTTTTAGAGTGCTTTTTTTGCTTCTCGCGCTGGACGTTTAATCGATTTACTACCCCTGTTGTTGTTTTTGCTGCAAAAAGCTGACTATTTTTTGTTTGTGAACACGCGATTAAGCTAATTGTGGCTTTATCTAACCGTAGTTTCAATCCTTTCTCCTAAATATTTCTTTGTTTTTAATTATACAAAGTTCTAAAATTATATATTTTCCATTTTTACATCATTTTTGTCAAACTATTTTTTGCAACTTAGCGCTTGTTAACTTTACTTTACCAAATGTCCATTCGCGCATCCATATATCATGCCTATTTTTTTGTTAGACACTTGCCCTTTTCTCAATTTTGTATTTCCAAATAACGACAGCTTTCGATTCATTGATCATGTTACGCATTTCAATTTTCATCGTGTCCCGATGCTTATCGCATTATGATTGCGCCTATCTGCGCGAACGATCACGCCTCAACCTCTCAAAACGCTTACCTTCTGAATTCTTAGATATTTTTTGTTTAGACCGACCATCGTTATGTTCAAACAATCGTGACATCAGTAACTTTTGTTTTGCCTCAAATTGCCCATCGAAATGGATGAAACCGGTCAAGAACCTACGGCAATGACGGCCCTAAATGCCGAAAATGGATCGCAGCCCAAGGTTTTGGGGGTCGATGAAATTCTGGATCGGATTGGTGGGTTACTTTAACGGTCAGGTAAGGAAGGCAGATAACTTTTTCAGGTCCACGGAATTTTCAAATCGTAAAAATTTTCTTCTTAACAAGTTGGACTTGGGCCGTCACGGCGCCGGTTATCATGGCCGAAGCCTTTTTGGACGACAGTGCATGCGATTACGGTATGGCAGATGCAGATCTTTCGGCAGATTGTCTCGAACGGAAATCTGGTAATATTGCGGCAGAGTTCGGATTGCACGGCGCCGATGCCCATTATCGGCATTGGATAACGACGGCGTTTTTGATTGGAAATATTGCCGGAGGCCTTTTGCTATCAGTCCCAAGTGATCGATATGGCCGTCGAATCGTCGTATTAGTGACGCTGATCTTCATTGGCCTCAGTGGCGGCGCTTTCTTATTCACAAAAACCTATGCCAGTGTGCTTTTGCTTCGCGTTTTCCAAGGAATCCACTTCACTGGTAGCGGTCTATGTGTCTGGGTTCTTGGCTATGAAAGCATACCTACAGTACTCCGACCATTTGCTACTTTTACATTTGGAGTTACCTGGGTGATAGGATACTGTGCAATTGCTCCTTTGGCTTATTTTGTCTCACATTGGAGGACGTTTATGGCGCTACTGTGTCTGCCGAGTGCAGTTCATGCTGTTGTCATGGTTTTGTACGTTTTGACTTAAATTGAACTTCCAAAGTCAACTAGAAATCGATTCTAGTGCCCTTCCGGAAAGCTTGCACTATCTCGTAACCCACAACAAACAAAAAGAAGCCAAAGCATGGGTCGAAGCTGCCGGCGATCGCGCTTTAGCGGAGGAAATTAACTGGGGAGAGCTATGTCGACAATCCAGTGAAGATGATGGATCAAAACCAGAAACCAAGTAAGCTTTGGCCATTTTTATCTTTTAAAAGGCTTAAATTTATATCTTCAGAAAACAGCACATCTTTTTCAACCGTAAAATCATTCTTCGAATTCTTATTTTTGCCACTATCTGGGCTACAGATGGTTTGTTGCTACAATTTCACTTTTTGTAACCTCAAACTTTTTAATTTGCAGTTTTGGTCTATTTCGGCATGTCGCTCTTCTCCGTGCAATTGGCTGGTAATCGTTATTGGAACTACATTGCCATGGGGCTTATCGAAATTCCGGCTTATATCGTTGGACCGGTGATGCTTGACAAGTCTGTCTTTCTCATTTCTTTTTAAAACTCAAACAATAAGTTAACTTTATAGGCTCGGTCGCCGTTTCACCATAAGTTCAACCCATCTCGGAACCGCCTTCGCCTTTGTCTGCGCCGGTTTTATCATGACAGGTTTGCCCCATCAATAAATCACCACATTAGCCAACCCATAGACTTTCCAGACCACAGTGTCGTTCAACTTTTGTTCTGGCTATTTGCCAAGTTCTGCATTTCGACGGCTTTCATGTGCATCTTCGTCTTTGCGAGTGAATCGTTTCCGACAACTGAGAGGTCCATGTGCGTTGGCATGTGTTCGGTCACGGGGAAGTTTATTGGTTGTGTTTCGCCGTTTATTCAAACTACAGTAAGCCATTTTATCTATTTCCTTTAAAATGGGTACAAAATGACCTTACTAATTACAGCGCTCAATCTGGACCCCGATGCCACTGGTCATTTTCGGCAGTTTTTCTCTCGTCGCGGGTCTAGTCACGCTAATCTTGCCCGAAACAAAGGATAAGCCACTCCCGGATACCTGTGATGGTGTAATTGATTAGCTTTCATGTCATTTTTTGCGTTTAAAACGGTGTTTTACAATGAAATTCGTATTTTATGGCATCAAATATGTTGTACTGACCAAAACTGCTACAAACAAAAGTATCATAACTGCTGTCCTACGCGTTGTAAATGTCAGAACGATTTTTAAGTACAGTAACTTGTAGTACAATTTTTATACTGATCTTCCGGTTTCCTTATGAAAAAAAGTTTCAACGGTGTTTTGTTTTAGTAAAAATCTGAACATTAAAGAGAAGACGAGCGCAAAAAATAAACAAAATTGCTTGCTTCACCTGTTATCACAACAATTGGAACCTGCGGAGGAACGTCCTCCAATAACGTATAGGTAAGTACCTCCGTTAAACGATCCATAAGTGGAATTGTTGACCCAAAAAAGCCAATTGTAGTTCTTACATGGAGACAAAATTCCGGTTCTTGAGCCTAAAAATGTTTATTTAAAGTTTTAAAAAAGTATAAAACAATTCGTAAAGTTACAAAAAACTTACCCTTAAAAAAGCGATGAGCAAGTCGGTATCAATATCAAACGCATCATCAGTTTTAAACAATGTCAAATAAGTTAGTTTGGTTTTTTGAAACTGCATGATGTCGCGCATCCAGGTTTTTGGAACTGAACCATATATGTATAAATGTTTCAGGTGTAAAACAATGTTGAACATGTCTTCAAAAAATGACTGTTGAACATCGTCCGTGATGTAAACGGCTTCCGTATTTTTGATTGCCATTTTTTTCGAAAGAATTTGAAAAAAGTTTGTCATAAAACTGCACTTTTTTATTCTTATCGAGCGAACGTCGAAAATAATATTGCGAAAGAAATCGGACGGGATGTTTCGCACGTCGATTTCATAAAAATAAAATTCGCGGCAGACGATAACATGATCAGCCTCTGGGTTTACAACAGTAGGTATATCGTTGTTCCATTGATGTAAAAAGGGCGTGTACGGCGGCAACTTGAAGATGGTAGCGTTCCACGGGTGTAGCAAGTTCAGCGAGACGGCGACGAAGACCGTAAGGCAGTTTGGCAATTGGGTATGGCATTATTTTTGCGATTGAAAATGACAAACTAAGTATCAAATCGTAGTTGTGATCTTAGATATACCACAGGTCAAAAGAAGAGCAAAGAGCACCGCGAAAAACCCAAAACGAGGGTAATAAACCAAATGAATGGACTAGACTGATGGATGAAGTATGCAGCTTATATGTACGGTGTGCATGGTCTGCTGCTGATCCGCATCCGCCGCGCATAATCGAAGCCTGACGGGTATGCGTATTGTACTCCTTAGCGCCTAAATGACCTTCCTCTGTTGGGAATGTTTTGTTTCGTGATAGTATCTGTTTTCAATCGCATTACATTTTACTGATCGAAAACTGTTTCAGTTATATATCATAAATAGCTCTTATAATACGCATTGTAAATGAGAAAGCAATTTTTGAGAACACAAACTGACAATAACATTTTCATATAAAAACCTTCTAATTACTGTTCTATTGTACTTTTCGGCACTCTTAATTTAGGTACAGTTATAGCATAGTTGGACGGGATCGAACTGGACGGATTGGTAAACTGCGCACACATCATTTTCGAAAAACGTTCCCGATATGGTTTTATCACCCAAATGGCAGCGATCGGAGTCACCACCGGAATCCAAGCTACACAAATTGAGATTCCCAGCGTGGCATAAACACTTTCAAAGTTGAGCAAAACCATCGACGCAAGAACAATGACCGGAAGGACGCCAGCAAATAAAGGACCAATTGCCTGAAAAACGTTTCTATTTGCAATTATACTTACAAAATATAATGTTAATCCGATATATACCTGTATTAACAGTGCCCGATGTAGTTGTCTATTGTACTTTTTTACTTTGACCGTTATTGTCGGCAGGAAATCCATTGACGTTGAAATTTTGTAGGCTAAGAACACGACGATACTGTAGGTTATTGTAAGTGAACAGAATACAAAAGTGTAGAAAAACAGCATCGGTTTCGCGGACTGAAAGGTTTCGTTTTAGATGTTTTATGTTTGAGTGTTTTAAATCACAAAAAATATTGACTTACAACTCTATTTGCGGCGAATATAGGAAGTGCACTAACATTGCCTCCAAAAACTGGGCTGGCATTAAAAAGTGGTACAAATTGTTCTTGGAATTGCTGATCAAAGGGGAAACACCACCCAGTTCCGATACAAATTATAAGGAAACATGTGAAAACAAGGAAATATGGGTAGATTAGGTCGCGATAGCGGACGTTCCGGCGGCTAAAAAGTTTATTTTTGCAATGGTAATGACTAAAATTAAGGTTTTGAAAACTTACGCGCAAACAATAAGATATCGAACATAGAAAGGCACCGGCATGGCATACATGCTCAAAGTTATCTGTCCGCCGAAACAGTAAAACATGAAAAAGTAAATTACTTTCGGTAGGGACACGTGTGGTTGCAATATGAAGACGCACACGTTACTTGTTATGTATACTTGCTGAAAATATGCTAATTACGGTAAGAGTACTGTAGATTTATTAAAATAACTCACAGGCTGGATGATAAGTGTCATTGTGCTCAACAAAATATCCAAAACAGCATTTTGACACAAAGCTGTGCTCATTTGACGCAGATGTTTGTTATTACTTGAGTAAATAAGATAAAGTAATAACGAATTCAGCACAATTCCAAGCGATGACACGATAGTATCGTGGATGTGCATGGTCAACAATGGCCAGGCAACCATTGTGACGTCAAATTCACCACTTTTTGAGTGTTCACAAGTTTGACAAACCAATGTTTCAAGGTTTAGAAAACACTGATAACCGTTTATCGTGGCTAAAACGGTCCAGATGTGTAAATTGTGACGCTCTTCGGCACAATTATCACTCGCACTGGCTGAATGGGAAAAAACGCCGCCGGAAGTTGTTCTTTCCAGTGCGCTTCGTACTTCAGAATAGCTTAATTATCGTAGAATTTTTGGATACACTAAAACACCTGCAATTGGAACTATCGTGCTGAATTTTAAAACGATTTCAGCAAAAATTAACACGCTCAGACATGGCTTTGTTAAAGATCATAACCGAAAACACTAAAGCAGATGTTGATGTGAAAGTAAAACGCTAAAGTAGGCGAGACATCAAAGCATAATAATAAAGTGACACGCAATTGAGTCATTTGATGTAACATAAAAGAAAAAAAAAACAATTACGATAACACATATGTGATCTTCGTAAGTTGAAAACTATTATAAAATGGCTCATTAAGTTGACTACGCCATGTTGAACTTCTACTTTGAAAGTACGGAAATTAGGTTGAAGTTTAATTGGTTTTATTACATTTACATTGGATGCTGACAGGACAGCCCCAAAACTAAACTAGAAGTCATCGACAAAAAACTTCATCTTTCCGGCATAATTAATCTATCGTGGCGACTCATTAATGAAAAGCGACCCCAAAGTGAAGGTTAAAAATAGGTCTACATGACTGTGAGAGTGTAAACGAATAGGCAAATGTGAGATGCGTGAAAAAGGGAAGAATAATTTGGGTACCGTATTTACTAAATCTTTTGAATTCAAAGGATTATGAAAAATAACCAAAAACAATAAATATGTGCCATCAGCAAGTCCCATTAGGTTCATATTTACGACTTCTATGAACCCGATGAGTAATAAAATAGCAATGAATCAGCAGTTTGATGACAAAATATTTTGTTTACTACGCCCACTAGGTGACTGCGGTCTTACTTATATATAAGACCGAACCGCCAACAAAGAATTCTCTCTATTGGCACATCCGAAACAATGAATCGGATGTGCTAATAAGAAAAACATAACATTTAAAACAAAAAGAAAAATATTCTATTAAAAGGGATATAACAATTTATTCATTTTATTACGCCACCGTATGGCGCTGTTTACATTAACAGTACGATATAATACATGTAAAGGAATTCGGAAGGGAAGGAGAAGTACAATTATCAATTAGTAGGTGAGGGTTGTGAGAGTTTGCGAAAAGACAAAGTATGAAACATTCGAGTACAGTGGGGCGTTAATAGGAGACGAGTTTTGAGACTTCGGTTATAAGGGATAAATGTTTGGTTTCCGCTTGGGTTCTGCGGGGAAGCTTGGTGAAAGCAGAAGATGCTCGAATGGCAAACGATGACCTTCTTGTAGAGCGACGGCACTTGGGGATGATGACTTTGCGTGAGCGTCCTCGAGTTTTGGAATCAGCAAGCAGAAGTTCGAAGTTGCAGTCGATGTCACCATGATGATAGTACTTATAACAACAAAGAAGTGTGCACAGAAAATGACTTCAATTAGAAGTTGTTTCAATGCCATCATTTGTGCACTTCTATTTTAATAAGCATCCGCCTCTTCTCATAAATATTTTCCATTTTGATGTTCCTTTTTTATATTAATCACTTCTCACACATTAGCGGCAACAGTGTTTGTCAGACACCCCAAATCTACCTGCTTCTTGCGAAATATCACTCAAAAAACAATATAATAGTTCAAACTTTGATATCCCGTGATACAACCTACTCAGTAACGCTAATTAGTTCCAAAAGTAGATACTTACGGGGGGTTACAACAGTAATCAATCTGCAGAAAAAGTTGACGGATGACTTCGTCATGTAGCACCACAAGCGGAAGTGCCAAATTTGTTAATAAAAATTTTCTCGTCTGCAGGGGCGTTGTAATTTATTTGAGTTCTTTTGTACAACACACTAAACACATTTTTTGCCCATAGAAGTTCACAGATAAGTCGCAATAAAACACACCGTACTACATCTAAGAATTAGGAGTATGTTTATAAAAATTAAAAATGGAAACAGTTTTGTAAGATGCACGTTTTTGAATTACGATGTTTTTTGACAAAAAAATATATGTCGATTTTCGAATTCAGCGATTTTTAAAGGAATTTATGTTTTGTGATAGAAGCACTGTTACGCGCAATAATGTGCGAATGGAGCATTTGTCGTTCTGCAAATTGTGCAAATGGCAACAACCCTTTACGGAAAATTTGGTTGTCATTTGGCTTGCTTATATGGCCAAGTTTCTTTCGACCCATAGTGTACTTTGTGTTAAAAAAACTTGCTGTATGATCCATATCAAAGCTAAGAACAGGTCGCATGGCGGAATTCTTCGTGATCTGACTTCAAGACCATTCACAATTGCAGTTTTTTGTTCGCTCCACACTCTGCTCCGCCATCTCACACCTCTATGACGCGTAAAGAGCAGCTTTAGTTATGCTTGGAGCAGTGGAATCTCAAACCTAATCAGTCTTACCGACAAAACGGATCGATACGCTGATATGATTGTCCCCAACTCGAGCTGGCTGTACTTGCACGCACTCGCCCCCAAAAGTCGTCCCACAGCGAACCCCTTGTCTGCAAACGCTTTTCATCGCAGTCTTTTCGGTCGATTTCGTCTCGTGTGTAGATTACGTGCATTCTCGAAAACGCCATTATCTGATGCTAATATCCGTTTAATTCGGCACCTACGTGCCCGATTCTGATTCCCCACGCGTCACAGCCGATTTTGAGGGGTTTTGACTGACTTTTTCGCTGTTTTTTCCACTCAAACGTCGCTTCCAAGGTTTTGCTTTCGTTCGCGTTGATTTTCCGTGGTTTCTGTCAACTTTCTGATTGTGTAATCTTGCAGAACCATGTCTGGCCTCGCTGCTCGCGTTGCGACCCTCGCCAACTTGGCCAAGGCCCGTGTCAACCTCGTTGCTGCCGTCAGCAAGCGCACCCTCGCCACCGAAGCCAGCCCCGAAGACTACGGCTACTGTGAGTTTGATTTTTATATATTTTCTTTGCGCTAACCACGCTGATAGCAGCTGTATTGCCGCTGACATGATTTTCAAGTCTAGAATTTCAATTTTTGAATCGATTTCAGACCCGGACCCGCTCGAGCACGCCACTGGCCGTGAAAAGAAGATGCTCCTCGCCCGTCTCGCCGGTGACGATCGCTACGAACCCAAGGTTTACTACCGTGCCGAAATCTCCACGAAGGAAAAGCCCAACTTGGTCCCTGCCCACTTTGACTTCCGTATCGTCGGTTGCATGTGTAAGTTTTGAGCTTTGTCCGTTGCGTCATCTCACGCCAGCTAAAAAGAAGCCAATCAATACATTGTTCATTTCAGGCGAGCCCGATTCCGGTCACGTCAACTTCATGGTCGTCCGCAAGGGCCTCACTCAACGCTGCGAATGCGGTGCCTGGTTCAAGGCCATCGATGCCGACCCTGAATCCGTGTAAACCTCTGACGACGTCGACTATCTAGAGGATTCGCCATTTAGATTGTGTATGTGATTTTTATTACGATCTGGCTGTACCTTTCCGTTTCTCGAAAGGTGTCGAGATGACATTGTCCATTTGGATCAAATAAAAATGGAGAGTAAACCTAATTTTTGTTTGAATTTTTCGAACTGTCCACTTTTTTCGATTTTTAAAATTTTTAACTTTGTACTTTATTGGCATCTCTAAACACGGTTGACAACTTTACATAATCAAGGGCGTACATAGTTTTAAAATATCCAGCTTAATCAATCTTAGACTTGACGTATCCCTTAATACGGTTCCACAAACCAGGCGATTCCGTCGTCGTCGTTGCCGGCGTGAAAGCATCCACAGTTTGCTGGAAAGCGTCGCCGAGTTTGGCCACAGACTGCTCAGCTGCTCCGAACTCCTTTCCAATCGCAGTTTTCCATTCGGTGAAGCTGTTAGCTACAGTCTTCTTGAAAGCTTCAAATTCCGCCGTCAAATTGGTTCCAGTTTCGCCAGCAATAGCGTCGTTGCTAGTTTTGCCGAAAGCGGTCAGCTTTTCGAGCATGGACTGCTTGAACTGTTCCAGTTCCTGCAGACATGCCGATTCGGACTCCTCCGAATAGACGATCCCGGCCAAGAGGCCAATAACTGCAAGCTGAACCAATGAAGCGGGTTTCATGTCGATCTAAACCTGGAAATAGGTAGTCAAAATTAGGTTAAAATAGGCGATCACGGTCAACTACACTCGTTTAGTTGAGCCCTTTTATGCTGAATGGTACGACTGCCTCCAATTATGAGGTTCCAGTACTGACAGGCAAGGTTTGTGATGTATGGAAGGGACGTACTCATTCTCTGTTCCAACTAGGCCGGATTCAGGGCGGTTGTCAATCACGTGTGACTGGATGCCTGTCCGTTCTGTTCCGGATCTGGCGATTATCCGCCGACAAGCGCGCTTTTTTACTGACAGGACATGTTTTGTTGAAGCTGGGTTGTTTCGAAGGTAATTAAAAGTGCCACAAATTTATACTTTCCCCTTCACAAAAGTTTAAACCAAAACAAAGCGATTAAAATCAAGCATATCGGCGAGCACGATCAACAGATCTCTTTCCAACAGTGTTCCGTGCGTTATCGGCCCAATCATTGACAGTGTTTGCGGCATTGGCCTTCCACTTTTCGTATTCGGAAGCCAAATCGGTGCCAGTAGCGCTTTGGATGGCATTGTTAGCGGGCTGCCAGACGGTGTTCAGGGCTTGTTGGTTCCAGTCGACGAAGCTTTGATACCATGGCTGGGGAGATGGGGACTGGGCGGCTGATACGGCGATCAGGGCTGCCAAAGTGCAAGCAATGAGGACGCTAGTGGGCTTCATGATGAACTGAAACAAAACTGATGAAAAGTTGAAACTTGGAAGAGGTTTCACTCACCTGAATGACTCAAAACTCAACTCTTGATGTAAACTGAAAAGTATCAGTTTCATTTATATAGCCTCGATCACCCGGTAGACTCATGTTTACCATGAGTACACGGGCTTACATTTTTTATTTGATTTTGTTGCGTCTATGTGACCCGCAGCCGCTTCTGTAACAACATTTTGTGTCGTCTGTGTAGTTCCGGGGCTGGGTTCCGGGAGAGATGAACTTGTTATTTGATGAAAACTGAAAGTTGTAGCGACCGCGATTTGTCAGGGCCACGCTTAAGCCGAGGGCAGCCGGATTAGGCCATGTTTTGATCACTTTTTTAGAGCTCTCAACACAAAACACATTTGATTCATGTCTGTTGTTCATGTCAATGGCACTTTGAAGCTGTTTGCTTTTTCGAAAGACTTCAATCTTTCATCTGATGTCATTGCACTTACAAACTCCCTCAAAGTGCCTCAGGCTATGCAAGGCCGTATACAGCCAAAAATTTTATGGGGGGGACATAGTAAGGGGGA
>KB455496.1:14792-26555 GCA_000341325.1 Panagrellus redivivus | reverse complement strand
GGCCTCAACTACGGGCCGGGCCGGGCCGGCTCGGGCTGGCCCGGCCCGGTGTCCACCCTTGAACCCATCATTCGCATTTGTCTTCATCTTTCTCAAATAAGCTTCAGTAAAGTCCACTGGCTCACAATCTGCATCAAAATCAATAGTTTCAGCCCTTCTTTTCACGTTTTTCTCAAAAAATTCCCACAATCTATCCCTATCGTCCACCATTTTCGCATATGCTGAGGACAATATTGGAACATGCTTGAAGATGTGAGCTTTGTGCATGAAGATCATACCGAACAGTGACCCGAAGTGAGTTACAACTTCCATGATTAGCTTTTTGTCGTCTTCGAACTCGTGCCGGCGCTCCTGAAATGGCACTTTTCACATTCAAACATTGAAAAATCGAGACAGTACCCCCTTATACCGAAACCCAAACAACAAATTATTGATAATGTTGGCCACAGCCAAGTCGATGACCCCCTTCATATCGACCATGGCCCCCTGCTTCGCAGCATCAGCCACTTCAACCTTCAAATCGACGAATTCATCGAGAATCTGTTCCTGCATGATGTTTTTGCCGAAGCCGAAGTTGCGAAACACCTGCAGCGTGAATCGGCGTTGCCCCCGCCACAGCTGGCCCTCGCTGAAGATGATGCCGTGGTCGCCGTGCTTGACTATCTCCAGCAATTCGTGAATCTGCGCTCGACCCGCGTAATCGTCGCCGTTTTTGACGAACGCGTCATGGATCACGGCGACGTCATTCACCGAGACTATTGCCATCTCACCCATCCAATACGTGTAGATCGGGCCGTATTTACGTGTCCAAACATTGTATTGGGGTTGCGAGATTTGGTGGATATTGCCGATCAGAGGGAAGGGAATTGGGCCTAAATTTTGGAAATGGTTGAAAATGGCAACATCAGCAACAGCTTACCAGGTGGCAATCCTCGGCGCTTCCAATAAAAGTTATAAAAACATATCAATAGCACAATTAACGTGAAAACATACTCAGTTAACATAATTATCGTGGGGTTAAGAACTTTATGTCAATGCCTGACTTGTATTTATGTAAGTTCAACCCAGACAGACTCGATCATTACCAAAACGAAAACAAGCCATGCCCTAAAGGCATCGAACGCCTTTTTGTCCTGTATCAATTCAGGGTCACATGGAGTATGATGACAATTGCCTACATCTTATCAGGCCTTTAGTTGTTAATCCACGATTGTAACACTGATTTGAATTAGTTTTTGATCAGTTGATGTGGGTATTGTCGCGTTCTGTGTTTCAGTTGATTGATGACAGATCTGATTCAATTAGGTGCATCTGAACTGTTGGTTTTGTTCAATTGGTAATCAAATTGTTAAAAATGAAAGTGAACGTTGTAAAATTTCAATTTTCATGTCGACCTTCTCTGAATTTGGCGAAAAAAAAAGAAAAATATTTAGTTACAAATAAAAACTGCAGGATTGGACTAAGATGAATATCCTTTTTAAAAATTGTTTCAATTAGGGGTAGGTAGTTGGATTGAAAGCCGTTTTAAAAATGGATCAGTTGTAGCTTCCAATATTAAGAATAATCCCCAGTGGGCGTGAACATTTTGTGCGTCGCGTCAGGTACCCCCTCTTGGCAAAGTGTCACTAACACCCAATGCGCGAGAGAGACCCCAAAACTCTCGGCGAGTGCACGTGTTTTTGACCCATCAAAAAGTCATCCTTTTCGGTTCAGTCTGCCTTTCAATCGCCCTTCCGTGTCGTGCTTTCCTTTTCCGCCTACAGCCTCGACTTCCTCCTTTACAGCCGTCGTCCCGTATCACCGTGATTGCTGCCATGTCGACCGATATCTCGATTGATCCGTCCGCGTATCCCCTCGCTCGTCGTGACGATTCCATCGTCGATGATTACCATGGCACCAAGGTCGCTGATCCGTATCGTTGGATGGAGGCGCCGGATGCACCGGAAACCGAAGCCTGGGTCACCGAGCTGAACAAGATCAGTGCGCCGTTCTACGAGGCTGCCGATATCCGGGAAAAGCTGCGGACGAAGCTGACGGCCTTGTGGGACTTTGAAAAGTTTTCCTGCACGGCTAAACATGGTGATTACTACTATTACTTCTACAATACGGGTCTCCAGAATCAGCATGTCTTGTACCGGCAGAAGAACTACAAAAACGACAAGGGCACCGTGTTCTTCGATCCCAACAAGCTCGCTGAGGATGGCACTACGGCCCTGCGCGGCACGAAATGGACGGAAGACGGCACTATCTGGTGTTACGGCCTTTCCGAGAAGGGCAGCGACTGGATGACGCTCCGATTCAAGACGGCTGATGGTGAAGACTTGAAGGATGTCATCACTGGAGTTAAGCACAGTGGCATCGCCTGGCTTGACGACAAATCGGGCGTGTTCTATTCGGCCTATCCGGAGCACAAGGGCGCCATTGCTGGGTCCAATGTCGAGAAGGACACGTACCACTCGCTCTACTTCCACAAGATCGGCACCCCGCAAAGTGATGATGTCCTGGTTGCCGATTTCCGTCAAGACCCGAATCTCATGGTCGCGGCTTCGGTCACCCGTGACGGCAGGTACCTCATTGCCAATGTCTCGAAAGGCTGTGACCCGACTAATCAGCTCCTCTACGTCGATCTCAAGGCGATCAACAACCAGGTCACCGGAAAGCTGGAGCTGAAGCCCTTCTTCGACAAATTCGACGCCAAGTATGAAATCATCGAAGTCGCTGATGACTACGTGCTGACTTTAACCAACAAGGATGCCCCCAACAGCAAGCTGATCCGTACTAAAGTCGGCGTTGATAACAACAACCCGGACAATTGGGAGGTTGTCATCCCAGAGGACCCGAAGCGGAAGCTCGAATATGTTGCCGTCGCGGCTGGTGATAAGCTCATCGTGGAGTACCTTCAAGACTGTTCCTCCCGTGTTTACATCAATGACTACAAAACTGGCAAGGTTCTGTGCCAGATTCCGCTGGAACTCGGCACTTTCGGCGCACTGGCGGCAAGGAAGGACCGGACTGAGGTCTTCTTCACGTATGACAGCTTCCTGTCGCCCACGGTCGTCTACCGGTTCGATTTCAACAATGTCGATCTGGCCAATGCGCAGCTGAATATCGAAGAAGTCCGTCGCGTCAAGATCAAGGGCTTCGACCCCCACAAGTACACTGCCGTCCAGCACTTTGCCAAGAGCAAGGATGGCACGAAGATCCCGATGTTCATCATTCATGCCAAGGATATCAAGCTCGATGGTCAGAATGCGACGCTCTTGAATGGCTATGGCGGGTTCAACATTTGCGAGGTCCCTGGCTTCAGTGTGAGCAAGATTTCGTGGCTCCAAGACTTTGGTGGCGTCTTTGTGGTTTCGAATCTGCGTGGTGGAGGGTCGGTTTTTCACTTCTTTGCATCCTTTGAACCGTTATGATGGCCCCTTTTCAGTGAATACGGCGAAAAGTGGCACGAAGCCGGCATGCTCCACAACAAGCAAAACGTCTTCGATGACTTCATCGCGTGTGCCGAGTACCTCATCAACAACAAGTACACGTCCACCCCGAAGCTGGCCATCCATGGCGGCTCCAATGGCGGTCTTCTCGTCGGCGCCGTCTCCCAGCAACGTCCCGACCTCTTCGGCGCGGCCCTCAACCGTGTCGGCGTCCTGGACATGCTCCGCTTCCACAAGTTCACCGCGGGCTCCGCCTGGCTCCCGGAGTACGGTAACCCGGACAAGAAGGAGGATTTCGACTACATCTACAAGTACTCACCGCTTCACAACCTCAAATACCCTCAAGGCGGCGTCCAATGGCCTTCGACCCTGCTCATGACAGCCGACCATGATGACCGTGTCGTCCCGCTGCACACGCTGAAGTACATTGCCCAGCTGTACTACACCATCCACAACGATGGCCTCAAGACCCAGAAGAACCCCGTCCTGTGCCGTGTCGAAGTCAAGGCCGGCCACGGGGCCGGAAAGCCAACAACCAAGGTTATCGCCGAACTCGTCGACATGTACAGCTTCCTGTACCGTGTTCTCGGCGCTACATACTACGATTGAATAGATATGATGTTGCCTTCCATTAGGTACTGTGATTCCCTGCCTTTTATTTAACTGTAATTTAAACTTGTCATCCCGATTGATTACGAATCTCTTAAACAGTGATATCATGACACCTGTGCTATTATAAATCTCGCTAATTTTATGTTTTTACTTTTTGAGGCGAATATTGTTATTGGGGTCAGTATTTTTGGTTCTGAATTTTCCGCTGCCGGGCTTCTTCTCGCCACGTTGGCGGGTTGGATTGTTCTTCGTCGCTGTTTTGACCTTTTTCTTCTTCTGAACCGGGGAAGCCGGGTTCGCGGGTACGTTGGGCTTGTCTTGGGTCGTTTCATTCTGATCCGGGTCAGTGTTGGAATTCTCCTCGACAGTTCTCGATTCCTTGTCATCGACGGTCGTCTGATCGACCGATACCCCACCAGCAGCGCCGGGTTTCTTCTTCTTTTTCTTGATGCCAGCCGACTGGCCATTGTTCGGAGGGCCATTTGGTGGGGCTTCTTCATGGGTGTCCCGAGTGGCGTCGCGGTTCTTCTTGCGGCCCTTTTTCTTTTTGTTGGATTCGCCTGGGGGTATCGTTTCCTGAAATTTCATCGCTAAACTCCACCTCAGATGTCATTTCCTACCTCGATGGTAGGCTCCTTCGGCGGTTTTGCCCTCCCCTGTGGCGTCGGCGACGCTACAGTACCCGCTTGTTGGCCTTGTGCTGGTGGTGGCGGCGGCATTGGCTGTCGTTCGATCACATTGCCATGGACACTTGGAGGGAAGTCGACTGGCCCGGCTGAGGGTTGGGAAAACGTAGATGTGACCACTTCCAGTTGAATGTCTTCACTGTTTTCTTGAAGCACCTCCATCTCGGCGGCTGATAGTACGGTAACCCCTTTAATCCGGCTGGTAGTACAGAATTGGGGCCGTGGCGCCGGAAAGGCGGTTTGGATATCGTTTATCCGCTTTAGAATCGCCGCGAAATCAGGCCGATCGCCAGGATTCAGCTTCCAAAGATCAGCGACGAGTTGTTTTATTTGAATCGGAGTCGCGGCACTCAAATCTGGCATCTGGCAACGACGGATGTGGGTTGCGATGCGTTTGTTTTCCCAGTCGGGCCAGGGCTTTTCGCCGTAGTTGAAGACCTGGAAGTTTACGATCTAAAACCTTATTTAAGGCAGTGAAAAGTGTACCTCATACATAAGAATGCCAAAAGCCCATACATCACTCTTAATGGAATACTCGGGTTGCGGCTTTAGGGTTTCTGGTGCCATCCATCTCACGGGGATCTGCTGGTTTAGCCATTGCTCACCGGCGAGTTGGGAGACCAGTTTTGAGAGGCCGAAATCGGCGATTTTGACTTTTCCGAACTTGCTGATTAGACAGTTTCGGGCGGCGAGATCGCGATGAACCAATTCACTAAAGATTTTAGAACGTAAAAATAAATATAAGCAATTTATCTTACTTTTTCTGCAAAAACGCCATCCCTTCCGCTGCTTCGACCAAAAACTTGATCCTTTCTCCGACAGTGATGGCTTCTTTCAGATTGACCAGATGCCGAAGCAAAGAATCTCCAGGACAGAGCTCTAACGCAATCATGATGGGTGGATGGTCGCAGCAAATACCATAAAACTAAAAAAAACTGTTGTCGATGATAAAGTCAATAATCAATCAATAACCAATCAATAATTTTCAGAATGAATCGATAATGACAAAACGAACCGCAATAACATTCGGATGCCTAATCCTCGACATGACATAGCCCTCCTTTATCAACGCATCCCGAGCTTGTTGTTCCTTCACATTCGTCGAAATTGAAACCACATCCGATGTATCTGAATCCAACTTTGTCAACACCCCACTGCGTTGAGCAAGACTCACATCGCCAATTCGCATGACAAACCTTAATCGCGATCGTTGTCCGTTTTTCCAACTTTCCACGATATACTTCACAGAAGTTGCCACGTCCCAGTAGATCGGACTTTTCAAAAGTTACATTGTCGTGTTTGAGGAACCATTTTGGGCGTGTCATCGAATCGATGAGGCATATCCGTTCGGCACAGTTGGGGAGGGGCGTCGTTTTGTGGAATTCCACGAGGTCGATGACGGTTTTGTGGAATCGGCTCAGCTTACACATCGGGGCGACGGTCCAGCCACGACCTCGAGCGTCAAAGGTTAGGTCGAGGTGGTAGAAGGCATTGGCGCCTTTGACTGTTAGCATCAGTTTGACGGCGCCGCCTTGTTGATCGGTCGCGTGGATGCCGAATTCGCCGATTTTTTTGAGGTAGGGCTGGAAATACAATACTGTGAACAAGGTTTTTTAAATAAAATTTTCATAATTGTGCACTTTTTGAAGCAAAATAAAAACTTTGAACTTTTGTTTAAGTCAAAAAATGTTGGTCATGAAAAACGTTTTGCGTTCGAAAAACGAAACCACAGAAACTTCAACTAAAAACCCACCGCCACATCACTCCCATTAAGCATGCCCAAATACCATTGTTGAGCTTCCAGCTTGTGTCCCCTTCTATTGACCTCATCAGTGTAGTTCATCAACATCTTGTTCTTCGGAAAGTCGCATTTCCCCAAAAGTGCCGCGATGACAGCCGCATTGTTGGTCAACATCGATGGCTGTCCCTCATTGCTTCCGGGACCACCATTTCCGCCATTCGGCGATGATGGTTGTTGTTGTGGATTCTGTGGGCCGGTCAATTGTTGTCCGACTTGAAGCTGGCCGATTCCAGGCTGACCAGGTGCGGAACCCTGACCAAGTGGTGGTTGGATCCCGGGCGGATGCGGCGCATTGTTGGGATCTGCCATGATGGCAAGAATCCTCGCCCAGTGGTCATAGGCATCTGGGTTGGAGCCTCTGGGGCTGCTTTTTGGGAGGGGTTGGAGAGGGTTCTGATTTATGTGAAGGTTTGGGGGAGGGAATTAGCATGGGTTTTTAAGGCGGTCTGGAGATCCTGCCAAGGTTCTGTTGTTGAATTTTAAAATTCTTTGTGATCGGAATATGAAAGCACAATAACGGTGCCTTCGGTTTTTTACACAAACCCCTGAGGGTGCGCTCACACAGACAATCAAAATTCTTCAAGGCTAATGTGTGTGTCCCGATCTATCTGTAAGTTCAAACCAAAGATGTGCGCTTTTGGCGCGCAATTCGGCTAACGGAAACGTACATAAATAGCGGCCATCAAGGCAATAACCTTCAGTTGTTCACTTCATCTAGCTATCCGCTTATATACATTACTTGATCCGAAAATCGCGAAAATGTCCACCTCTGCTGCGTCTTCTTCTTCGACCGCCGAAACGACCATGTTGACTTCTCCAAACGCTGCATCTGCTACAACCGTACCAATCTTTCACCGCTTCACCCCTTCTCCATGCCCTGTGAGCAAACATTCTGCCACGTTTGCGAATGGACTCCGCAACAACGTTGACGCGACAATTGACGACGTCGTAGCCAATTGGAAACCTGCTGCCAGTCCCGCCAATGATGCCATTAATGAAAGAAGCGACGTGTCATTTCTTGACGCGCTGGCACAAGTTGAAAGTACTTTCACCGCTTCTGGCCGCAATGAGAAAAGCGAAGGCGTTGCTGCTTCCGATATAAACCGCGAAGACATCACTTCGTACTTCGACAACGCTCTGGCCCTCACTGATCGAGCCTCGAATGACATGGAATGGTCATAAAAGTTAAATTTTATATTTTTTTTTCTGTTTGCCATTATTATTATTACTATTCTCACAACAAAATTTCTAACAAGATTGTTTTCATTCTTTATTTACAGGAATAAAATGCTTTAAAAGTAAAATTTCGTTTATCTGCACCTTTGATGTCAAAAGCACGGAAACGTGTACGCGCCATTCGCGTGTCCAAACACATGATGAAATTTCAACGATTAATGATGGCCAGAATCCTCGCCCAGTGGCCACAGACATCTGGGTCGGAGCCTCTGGGGCTGCTTTTTGGAAGGGGTTAGAGAGGTTCTCTTCTCTATCGTACCGTGTCGTCCTTGTGATTGAAGCTCTGAGAACAATACTGATTAATACAAAAATCAGACTTAATTGTTTTCTGTTAAAATCAATATAAGTAAAGGCGCGACGGTGTCGTCGCTTTTCCACACAAACTTCTCTAAAGGTTAGTTAGCTCACACCATCAAAATTCTTTCAGGGTAGTGTGTGTGTCCCGATCTATCTGTAAGCTCAAACCAAAGATGTGCGCGTTCGGCGCGCAGTTCGGCTAACGGCGTCGTAAATAAATAGCGGCCATCAAGACATAACCTTCAGTTGTTCACTTCATCTAGCTATCCGCTTATATACATTACTTGATCCGAAAATCTTGAAATGTCCAACTCTGCTGCGTCTTCTTCGACCGCCGAAACGACCATGTTGACTTCTCCAAACGCTGCATCTGCTACAACAGCTACAACCGTACCAATCGGGACCCTTTCTCCAGGCCCTGTGGGTGACGCGCTGGAACAAGTTGAAAGTACTTTTACCGCTTCCGGTCGCAATGAGAAAAGCGAAGGCGCTGAGACGACCACCAATGTTGGCTTCTCCGAATGCTGCATCTGCTACGACGCCTACAACCGTACCAATCGGGCCCCCGTCTCCATGCCCTGTGGGCATACCTTCTGTTATGGTTGCGTCCGTAGATTGACCACCAAGAATCTTTTTTTGTGTGGCGTCTGCCGTACTGTATCGCCCCATGGATGGAACAAAACACAGAAAAACCTTACTCTAATTCGTTAGTTTTAAATCAATTTCCTTGCTATAGTTTTATAAACCTCGTTTTTAGAAGCCCTTGAGAAGCTGAATTTGCTCGCTTCTGATGACACCGATGAAGAGTTAGATTCCTTGCCCTTGAGAACTAATCGGTCCATGCGAAATAAAATTAAAAATGTCGACCCGAAGGACATGCTGTATCACGGTAAATGCAGTCTAAACGCCCTATCCGATTATTTGAAATCGGGTTACGTCAATAAGCGTGACGCTGTCAAACATATTAATGCCACTATCAAGCATTTGGACCACGCGCTGGAGTTTGGAATGGACAAACCAATGTCACCAGTTTATGATTATAGTGACTATGACATCGACGATGATGACGATTATGACGATGATGACGATTATGAAGACGATGATGACGCTTCTGAAGACAATGACAATGAGCCTCGTGACCTTGATGCGCACATTAATGGTATCGTCAATTTGGTCTTATCTATAGACCGTCGTGCCAATGAAAGAAATGGTTTGGCTAGATCTGTAGACCGTCGCGCCAATGATAGAATTAATGAAAGAAGCGACGAGCCTATTTCTGACGCGCTGGAACGAGTTGAAAGTACTTTCACCGCTTCCCCTGGGGACATATCTCCTGCCGCGTTGGCGAATGGAATCCGCAACATCATTGACGCGACAATTGACGACATCATAGCCATTTGGAAACCTGGCGCCAGTCCCGCCAATGATGCCATTGATGAAAGCAGCGATGAGCCTATTTCTGACGCGCTGGCACAAGTTGAAAGTACGTTCACCGCTTCTGGCAGCAATGAGAATAGCGAAGGCGTTGCTCCTTCCGATATAAACCGCGAAGACATCATTTCGTCTTTTGACAACGCTCTGGCCCTCACCGATCGAGCTTCATCACAAGTCGAAGGAAGTCAAGTCATTTTTGAATGCATGGAAACCGATACTATCGCAATTCAAAACATAAGCAACGAGGCTGACGGTGATCATGAAACTGACACTTTGAACAATATGGAATGCGCATAAAAGTTAAATTTTGTATTTTTTGTTTGTCATAATCATTGTTGTTGTTACAACAAAATTTCTAATGTGATTGTTTTCATAATCTATTTGTACAATAATAAATGGCTCTAAAGATGCAATTTTGTTTATCTGCATCACTAATATCGAAAGCACGGATTAGTATCCAGGCATTTTTTTGCTGTTGTGGTGCTAACAATCGGCAAAGACCGTTTTGCGCGGTTCGCCGTTCCCTGTTGCCAGGGGGTGTGCACTTTCGAACTTATACCTGTGTGCTAACCCAAAACAAGAACGCACACCGTATTCCGTTATAGTACGACTTCTTTCCTACTGATGTCGTCATACTATGTGCGTGTTTGCGCAACCAATTTCTGGTAAATGGCGCTAAACTCTCACATAAATGAAATGTCGCATCGAGGCATTCCATTCACTTCGTCATCTTTCCTAGTTAGCCGCTCTTTCCGTTCCTACAACAGCAACAACCTATCCAGAAAACTCAATTAATAAGGTCTTCTTCTTCGTCTTTTAAAATGACTACTGATATTGACATCTCCCGTTGCTGTATCTGCTATGATACCTATAATCGAACTAATCGGGCCCCTATGTCCATGCCCTGTGGCCATACCTTTTGCCATAGATGCGTCCGACGAATGACCAAGGAAATTCTGTTTTCATGTGGCGTCTGTCGCACCATTTCGCCCGTTGGATGGGTTCCAACAAAGAAAAACGTCGTTCTTATTCGTAAGTTTATTGACTTTTCGATCGTAAAACGTTTTCATGATAATGGTATTTTAGAAGCCCTCGAAACGCTGAACTTGCTTGCAAAGGATGACATCGATGAAGCATTGGACTCCACTCCGCTTGGTAAAACAGTTGACGAACAGCAAATTCATCAAGTGACTTCGAAAGACATGCTGTCGTACGGTAAACGAAGCCTCCAAGTCTTGGCATGTCATATGAAGTCGCGGTACTCTACTTTCGATGATGCTGTGCTAGCTGTTGATGACGCTATCATTGCAATTGATGGTCGTATGAAGAAAAATAAGGTCAGCGGTGAACCTGCACCCAGGCCAATCGACGATGATGAATTAGAAGCGCGTTTGTTCGAAGACGCTGAAGTTGTGGACAGAGTTGAACGAAACCCCATGGAAGCCGATATTCTCTGGAACTTGAATCACACAGAGTTAATGCTTACTAATTACATCAGGGATATAGAGACAAGAACCGCTGAGGTTGAACGCCTCACCAGTGACTTTATCGCTCGCCGTGAGCGCGTCATGGAAAGCAACAGGGTTCGCCGTCGGCCTGTCTTCCGGGCGGCCGCGGTTCGCCCTGGCGGTAACGACGCTCCAGAAGGCGATGGAGGTGAAACCAACGTCAATCAGAGAACTGTAAATAACGACAATGCTGCTACCCCTAGTGCCAATGCTTCTGACAACAGAGCAGGCGGTGTCAATGGCAACCGTGAACAAGGGAATGCCCCCGTTCGAGCCGCTGTGGCCGCTCCTCCAAACGGCGTCTTTATTCCTCCGCCACACTTTCCTGGTCCTAGCAATTTTGAAGCCTGGAGGGCCATGTACGATCAACATCAAAATTATTATATGTCTCCCGCTTTTCTTGTTCCTGCACCAGTTTTGTTCCTTCCGCCTTATTCTAATTCTAACTTTCATCGACAATAGGATCACCATGTTTTTGAAAAGACACTACATTTTTGCAAATTTTAATTTGTAATATTGAAGTAATTACTGTTTCAATAAATTATCAACTTTATTCAGTTGTGTTATCGATGTATTCGTCAACAACAACTCATAACAACAAAATGAATACCCGAGCATTATGAAAGGCCCATCCAATCGATTCAGGTTGTTGTTGGGCCCGATTGCCCCATTGCCAGAGGGTACACCATGTATGTCCATTCGTACCCACCCTCTACACCCTACCAAGGATATGTGGTATACAATGATTAGGTCTA
>KB455496.1:0-14401 GCA_000341325.1 Panagrellus redivivus | reverse complement strand
CAAAAAAGCGTTTTTTGGAACATCACTTTTTCGGAAAAAACCAAAGCTTGGCAAGTTGATAAAAGACATGCTGTCATACGGTAAACGGAGCCTCCAAGTCTTGGAATGCCACATGAAGTCGCGTTACGATGCGTTGGATGACGCTGTGTTAGCGGTTGATAAGGCTATCGAGGCAATTGACTATCGTTTGATGAAAAATGGGGTCAGCGGTGAACCTGCACCATGGCCAATCGATGATGATGAATTAGAAGCGCGTTTGTTTGAAGACGCTGACGAAATTGTGGATAGAGTTGAACCCAATGGTATAGAAGCTGGTGATCGTCGGGACGTGGGTCCCTTGGAGGAGGTTTGGCCGCAATTTGCCATGCCTCAATTCGACCTTTACCTTTTACACAACTTGCTAGACCGAACTGCTGGAGTTGAACGCAACACTAATGCCTTTGTCGCCCGGCGTGAGCACGACATGGAAGTCAATAGGATTCACCGTGAGCCTGCCGTCCAGGCAGCCGCTCCTGAGGTAGGCAACGTTTCGGACGCCGATGAAGACGACCTCGATGACTTCCTTTTTGGCGATGACGACGATGATGAACCTATATTCGACGATTCGGACGATGATATTATCGATTTGACTAAGGACGACGATGATACGTCCAGCAACGTCGATGATTCTGATGTCAATGAAGATGATGACGACGATGATGCCACCAACGATACCGATATGAGCGATGACGATGATGATATGTTCAGTGACGATCCATCATCCTCCGGACCTTCTTCTTCTGACGACAATGAAGACGATGATAGCGATGTCGACGACCAAGTGAAAGCGCCCGTTCAAGCCGCTGCGTCCCCTCCTCCAAACGGCGCCGTTATTCCTCCGCCATACATGCCTGGACACTTCAATTTCAACGACTGGCTCGCCATGAACAACCAACATTACTACGCTCCTCCCGCGGCCGCTATGTACGGTACCGGAGTCCATGTCCCTGCCCCAGCTCCTCCCAATTTCGGGTTCGGCCTTCCCCTCAATCATGTTGACCAAGTTAACAACTTCAATGGTTTTATGTTTCCGCCAGCAATCCCGTACCCACCGGCTCACGGGGGAGCTGGACATTGATAGGATCGTCATGTTTCACATAATATACTTTTGTAACTTTCTGTTGTAAATATTGTTGAATTAATTACTGTTTCTATAAATTAGTAACTTTATTTATCGATTTAATCAATTGCATTTTGTTGGCCTGCTTTCATCTTCTATCTACTTTGATCAACAACAACTTCTAACAACAAAACGAGGCAACCCGAACAACAAAAACAAGACCCATCCTATTTGATGGCCAACTCCTCGGCCTCGGCTTCAAGGCGCTTGATCTCTTCAGAGATGTCGTTCGGGCGCATCATAACAGCGAGGTATCCGAGCGGGGTGTGGTGAAGGACGGGATCATCGTAGATGACGTCATCGACATCCTTGTAAGTGACGGTCGGGATGTTGGGGACGGGTTCCTCGACTTTGGGCTCCGGGGCCTCGGTCGGGCGACGCTGAACACTGCCGATGGCCGCCAAGGAGGCTTCATTCGTGGAGGGGGCCACGGTTCCGCTGGATTCGCCTTCCTGGAATTAGCTGGGTTGAATTTGAACACATAGTCAAGAAAATCAAACTCACGGTTTCGGTCGGATTGGCTTCTTGGCGCTCTTTCCGGTCCAGGGCGGCGTAATACTTCATCATGAAGTTGAATTGCCCAGCAGCTTCAATGGCTTCTTCCGAGTTTTCGTACTCGAAGCGGGATTCGGATACTGCGAGGATGTCATTAATGTAGTCTTCCATCATACTCACCACCGACGAGGAAAGCTCGTTCATAGCTTCCGGGGAAAAGCTCTTCTTCTTGGCTTCGGGGTGGCTAAAGACGGCATCGAGGACGGCCTGGTTGATGACGAACTCGCCGCTGTCTTCGACGGCCTCTTCGTCGCTGGGAACAGGCTCCATCTCGACGTCCTGGGCCGGATTCGGAGGCGCGCGACGCACAGCCGGAGCAGCCTTGCGGGTACCGCGCTCGGAAGTGCTGGTCTTCGGCGTGTAGACGGGCTGAAAAGGGGTTAATTCAAAACTGGTAATAGATTGGGCTGATGGTAAACTTACAGTAGCAGCGTTAGGGTGACGGCGTTGCTCGATGATGGGGCAATGAGCCATGTCGAAGGGCGTGCCATCGATCATGAAGGTCGTTTCGTCGGCCTGGCGCTTCGGGGCGAAGCTGCTACCGCCGTAGGGGGCAGCCGCGCGCTTCCGGTTGGACGATGCCGTGGAAGACGAGGGGACGTTGTCAGCATACGGGGCGCTGTAAGGGTACTGCGGCATCTGATGCATGTACTGTTGCGGAGCGCTTTGACGGGGGTTCCAAGGCTGCGGGATACTGTAGTAGAGAGGGTAGGGAGACCCATCCATGGAATACTGCTGCAGCATCGGCTGCGACGACGAAGGGCCCGGGTTGTAAGCCGGAAGGCCAGGATGGACCGGGTTTCCATTACCGCGCGGGGTGCCGTGATTGGCGGGTACGGTATTGTAGGCGCTGGCAGGAGGGCTCGTTTGAGCCTGTCCAGGGGTACCACGCATGGGAGCATGGCTAGACTGGCCCTGTTGCTGCTGCTGTTGATGTTGTTGCTGCATCTGGATTTGGCGCTGATGCTGCTGATGGAGAAGCCATTGTCGATGCTCCGCGTGACGCTTCTGCTCAGCCGTCATGTTCTGATACGGGCCTTGCTGGGGCGTACCTTGAGGCAGTTGCTGGCGCTGTTGGGGCGTACCCTGAGACTGCTGTTGACGCTGCTGGGGTGCCGATTGGGGCAGCTGTTGGCGGAGTTGCTGCAGAGCCGGACGTTGCTGCTGTCCCTGTTGCAGATGCAGATGTTGAAGCTGAGATCGTTGAAGCTGCTGGGGATGTAGTTGCGGCATTTGAGGGCGCTGAAGTTGCTGCTGGCCTTGAGAGGCCTGTGAACTCTGACCCTGAAGCTGCGGAGGGCGCTGGAACTGTTGACGCTGCTGCGGAGCGGATTGCATCCTGGCACCCGGCTGCATAAGGTTCCGGCCATACTCCATTCGGCCGCGAGGGGGCATCATGGAAGACTCTGAAATTTAAATTATATATAAAACTGTTGCAACTACTGATAAAGTGATAACCAACCTCCGGTAGAGCGCATGTTCGGGATCAGCGTACGGATCTGACCACTCGGAGGGCCAGCACGCGGCGTAATGACCGGAGGCATGCTGCTTCCGACGGGGCGGATAACGCGACGAGCTAGAAGGGAAGAATTAGACGGTTTTAAACTGAGTGTGCAAAGCGAAGCGACTTACTTGGGGTTGCCGGCGGCTGTTGGGCTTGGCCGTCCTGCTGCGACGGATTCGGAGTGCGCATCATGACTGGTGAGATTGATAGCTACGAAGGTCGAGAGAAAGGTACCTGAAAAGAGGGTGGATGAAGATGGGGCGGGGTAGTCGACAATTTTCGGAAGTGCACGCTTCATGGCCATGTTTAGGGCGGAAAGAGAGAGGGAAGTGGGAGGTGGGTGGGTCGAGACATGGATCTGGTATGATGAGCAAAGACTGAGTGAAGTTCCACGTGTAGGTCTTTGTTTACCAGACCGAGCGTTGCAAAGTTTCGAAAAACAATGCAAATTTCCCTCCCGCCCCCAGCTAAACTGCCTTTGTGTCCCACAGCGCGCGATCCCACGCAACCCGACACGATTTACAGCTTTGAAAGTAAACTCGGCACACTATACATGATACAAAACTGTACTAAGGAACTTCGCGATTGCTCAGAATACGGTAGGCACAGTTTCACCGATCACCACAGCAACAACGACAACAAGCGCAACGCACTTTGGAGTCGAGACGCTCACCGAGAAAGGACCAGTCGGCTTCAAACAGAGCACACGCACTGATCGAAAAGGCTGCTGCGGTAAGCGCTACCGAAATCAGGGAGCCCGCGGCGAGAGTGGGTCTTCCACGTCGTCCATATCCGTCAACGTACTCCTAGGTGTCCTTTTACTCGACCGTCTCTAGGTACACCGCAAGTGTTGCGCGTCTCGGTTTCCCGCACTCGCGCTTGTCCAACCTCAAATGCGTATTTCGAAACTTTTTCTTTGTTTTCAAAACTGTACCTTCGCATAGTTTTTGCTCATCAGTGCATGCATCACAATCCCATTTGCCCTTTCTGCTCTCTTCCAACCGCAGACATCATTAAATCCCTTTATTCCATTTCGTCTAATGGACCAAAAGCAAAGACAATGCCCATAAACCACTCCTACAACCATCAAGCATTAAGTTTATTTGTATCCACAAACGATAATTAGATATAAAACCACGTTAGCACAACCTCACAAGAAAATTACGAAATTGTGATATTAGCGATGCGGGAAGACAAACATCATTGAAAAGAAGGGAAGGGAGGAGGGAGAGAAGTTTGAAACAATATGAAAATGGCGTGAGTCAAATAAGAAAAAAATAGGTTCGAAATTTCAAGCATTATAAAGCCAGTGTTTTTAAAGAATGTCGCAACCGCGCTTCTTCTTTTTCTTTTGTTGCAGGGCAGCTTGCGTCGCCTTTTCAAACACCTCACGGATGCCTTCCTTCGTCTTGGCACTGCACTCCAGGTAGGCGAAGGCGCCGATCTGATCAGCGATCGCCTTGCCCTGTTCCGGCTTCACGGGCTCCTGCTTGTTGCGAGCAAGGTCGCGGACGGTCGTTGGATCGTGTCGGAGGTCCTTCTTGTTGCCGACGAGGATGATCGGTACGTTGGGGCAGAAGTGGCGCACCTCCGGGGTCCACTTCTCGGGAATGTTGTCGAGTGAGTCCGGTGAATCGATCGAGAAGCACATGAGGATGACGTCGGTATCGGGGTAGGAGAGCGGACGCAGACGATCATAGTCCTCCTGACCAGCTGTATCCCAGAGCGCGAGTTCAACCTGCTTTCCGTCGACTTCAATGTCCGCGACGTAGTTCTCGAATACGGTGGGCACGTAGACGTCCGGGAACTGATCCTTGGAGAACACGATGAGCAGACAGGTCTTACCACAAGCACCGTCGCCGACAATAACGAGCTTCTTGCGAATGGCGGCCATGATTCTGAAAGATGGAACGTTTTAGATGGAAGGGGAGCAAAGAATATATATGAAATCATCGACAAAGAACGGAAAAGGTATCGGCAACGGTTACAAACCATTGAATCAACAACGCACATGATGCACAAAATAATATATATTTATCAACACGAAAAAAAGCACAAATACAACCTCGTTATTATTGATTACAAAAACAACTGGGGAAAAGGAATGAATCACGCCTTCGCGCCCCTTCCCCGACCACGTCCGCGACCCCTACCACGAGTTGTGGTGCCCGCTGAAGCCGCCGCCGCCTTCTTGGACGCCGCTGTGGCGGTGATCGTCTTAATCTTGACATCGGGCGCATCCTCACCCGCGTCATCATCACCGCTTTCGTCCGCATCAGAGCCGGCGCCAAGCTTGCGCTCGACCAAATGGCCCTCCTCATCGATTTCAAGCTCGTCGCCACCAGCAGTACCTCCTCCCGCGGCCGTCGCCTTCTTTCCCTTGCCCTTGGCAACGATCCCTGCGCTGTACGGCAGCAAATGGCTTGACTTGTTGAGCGCGCGCGTCAACGCAGACTTGGTCTTGGACGCAACGCCCGCAGCAAGGTCCTTTTGGTCGGGCCACACACCCAACTCGTTGATGGCATCATTGTCATCGCGGGTAATGTCGTAGTGCGCGTAAAGGTCGACAACTTCGGGCACTCCATCCGTGTCCTTCTTGACGAGCGGCCTGAGCATGCGATCCCGCAGCACCGGCAGGTAATCCGTAACAATAGCTTGACACGAGCCGGAAATCCTGAAAGAAACAACAAATTTGAATGGGACGGGCCAAAACACAACAAAGAGGTGGAGTAAATTGGAATGAAAATGACGTGAAATAGCGCTTTTCAACATGTGTTTGAACGGGGCTTTCCCAAATGACGAAAAGGTGGCAAAGGGAATTGAAAAAGCGACAATTTCTTTGGATAACGAAAGCGACCGCACTTTTTTCCGAGTCACTTCGCAGAGCCAACAGCAAAGCTGGTGGCGTCAGTCGCGTTTGGCCAAGCCTTTACAAAAAGTGGCTTGTTTCCGTTGCGTGACGGTTTTTACAAAACAATGGAAAGGGCAGGGCTTTTGTTTGGAATTTTTGTATGCTATATCGCTGTTTAGAAACTTTGGGGGCATTTGGGAGCAATTGGAGATGGAAAAAAACCAACTTGAGATGACAATGTCCTGCAAGCTGACGCATCATTCGTTGGCGCTTGTTCCCGCTGGACAGCTTTCCCAGGAATGATGGGAAGCTGATTTGATCGTTCATATGGCCATTGATGTACCTCATCGGAACGGCGCTGGAGAGCAGGGCATGCTGCGGCAAGAGGGACCAATTGCCTCGGGAACGGATTTCCTTGTCGATGATGTCGGCCTCCGAGATGGCAGTGGCGGCCTTTCTCAAATCAGAGAGGTGTTTCAGGTTTGAAATGCCTTCGCCTCGAACATTGGGATAGTTTTCTTGGACGAAGAGCGGCATCAGGCTGTAGTCCGAGAAGTAGAGTTCCTGCTTCTGAGCCAGATCCGTGCTTTTGCTGAGAAGTTTCCGAGCGGCTTCGAAAATGTTGACGGAGACATCCTTCCGTTCGATATTTCCACCGGTACCGGCCGCAATCAGTTGCAATGAGTAGATGCATTGGCGGATGTCCTGATTGGAAGCTTCAATCAGCTTCTCAAGCTGCTCTTTGGACACCTTCAGCTTTTCCCGAGCACAGACAGTCATCAACTTTGCCTTGATCTGCTCGACGCGTGGCCGTTGGAACCGCAAATCGAAGCAGTGATTGGCCAGGGAGCGAATCTTCTGCGACTGCCGATCATTACAGATGCAAATGATCGGAATGCGGGAATCTTTTATCATCGCAATGAGCTCCGTGATACCGCTACGGTCCTGATTGCCAGACATACCATCAACCTCGTCCATGATGAGCACATGAGTCACCTGTTGTGGCGCCATGTTCGGCTTCTCACCCGCAAAGAATTCATTGATTTGGTGGCTCGCGAGCAGTTCCGAAACCTTATTTTCAAGCAGTTTTTTGTTTCTCGCATCGGAAGCATTCATCTCGACATATTTGAGACCGAGCGCCTTGCAAGCGAGGACAGCGCTCGTTGTTTTGCCGATGCCTGAAAATGTACAGAGAGTCATTTTGGAAAATGTTAAAACGTGAATCACTTACCAGGAGGTCCGGAAAGCAGGGCTGCTTTGAAGGCAGTTCCATCGGATTGGGCCATGAAGGGGGATGGTTTGACCTTTTTGACCATGCCAGCAGTGCCGAGGTTGTTTTTGGCCCATTCTTTGAGCCACTTTAGTAGCTTGTTAACCGGAGATTGCGGAGTTCCTTGGCCGATGATCGCCTTGACATCGGTAGGTTTGTATTTGTCGACCCATGGAAGCTCGGCACGCTTACGGGCGACCGGGGGCGGCGATGGGGGACGTTCGGAGATCGAGGAAGTGTATGCGACTGCGGGTTTGGAGCCTTTGGAGATCTTTTCGACGGCTTTTTCGGCCTTCTTTGACTTCGGAGGGGTGATATTTTCAACTTCCTTAGTCACTGGGGCACGCTTGACTGGTGTCACTGGTTTTGGAGGGGATTCAATCTTTGCCTTTTTTGGAGCGGGTTCTGTCTTCGCCTTCTTAGGTTTCGGTGGAGGTTCAACTTTTTCAGCTGCTTTGACTTCCGATTCCAATTTCTTCGCTGCCACGGGGTCAAAGTCGTCATCCGATGAGTCAAGGGTCACGACTCTGGCTGATGTTGTTGTTTCAAGCGGAGCCTTGCTGATTGACGATTTCGAAGAGTTGAAAAAGTCCAGTGGATCGACTCGTTTTGGCGCGTTGGCTTCATCAGCATCACCCTTTTTGGATTGTTTCACCATCTTCGCCGCAGGGACCTTCTTTGTAAGTATAGCGTCGAGTTTGGCCTGATTTGGCGGGGTACGGCGACGACCGCGTTTCCGAGATGGCTCGGCGGTGGAAGAGCATGGCTCCTGATCATCGGGAGAGTCGCTGTCGTCAATCTGAAAGAAAACCAACGTTTAAAATGAGCACGGAAAGCAAAGGCAACACAACAAACCTCCATGACTTCAACGGCTGGACTCGTCAGAGCCTTCCGGGCGCGTTTCGGGAGGGGCTTTGTTTTTTCAGGCGATGAATCATCGGCAACGGGAGGTCGTTTCGAGGCGCGCGCAGGCTGTGACTTTGTTCCACGCTTCTTTGAAGGAACAACGATTTCGTCCTCTGACGATTCAAGAACGACGGAAGGACTCTTGTTACGGGGCGCTTTGACCGGCGACGGTGTCTCGACTATGCGAGTCTTCCGCTTGGGCTTCGTTATAACTTGGACATCTTCATCATCAGAGTCAATGATGCGAGTAGAACGCTTCTTCGTCCGTGCAGGCGCGGAAGGCTGTGCCTTTTTGGACTGCTCGGCGTCATTGTCCTCGAAATACTCCTCATCAGAATCGTCCAATATCACACGACCACGGTTACGACGGGCTTGTCGTTCGTCGGCGGCCTTTGATTTGGCATTGGATTTGAGTGCGGAAGGAGCGGGTGATTCGAAATCGGCTGAAAGGGATGGTTGGTGACTCATGGAACAAAAATCAATAACATAAACACCATCTGGCCAGCCCTAGTGACGCAACTGAGTCCCTTCGAGGGTGTTACCAAGGAAATATGTGCATTGGCCACTCATAAATGCACATTTTTCCTCTGTTTGACAACTTTTTATATATAAAAACTCACAATCGCCGTCGTCATCTTCAACAAAATGCTGCCGTTTGGCTGGAGATGCCTTTCGAGGCGATGTTTTCATCTTGACGGGCGATCCCGTCTCAGCACGCACCGAGCTCAAGGCAGATTTCTTTGGTGAGGCTGTCGCCGTCTTGGCGGGAGTGAAAAACTTGCGAATGTCGGACTGAAAATAAATGAGCGTTTTGACGTTTTTTCCGGCGTTTGAGTCTCGAAATTGCGGGTTAAACTGACTTACCATGGTTAGGTTATGGATTGTGAATGGAAAAGCATGCAAAACAACGAGAGGTAAGCGAGGTAAAGCCGACCAAAAGCGGAATGAGTGAGTGACAGCTTCGTTGGCGATACGAACCTGGGGAATACGCGCGCGTTTTTCCCGCCTGTTTTCGTGGTGGGAGCTGGTGCGGGAAGAGGTGGGAAAAACGCGTCCTGAGCATAGTTTTGTAAACTGGACTCGGTTTTCCAAATTGCTTGTACAAATACTTCTTTTAAAATACCAACAATGTCATTTTTCATATATTTACTGATTATCATTTAAAACTGGACGAACTTCGCCTAAAACAAGACAATTTTGCACAATGAAAGTTCTTCATCAAACACAGAAACTGCAAGTTGTGACCATTCAACGCGGAAAACCTGAGAAAGTTCCAGTGTAAATGCGTCTTTTCAACTTGTTTTCGAACATCCTTCACTATCGCTATGTCTGATTACTGTCTTGACTTTCTTTGTGATAATACTCGGTCTTGACATCTGTAATATCCATTTGGAAACAGAAAATATATATAATCTCACAGCAAAACGACCGCACTTTGCAAACGAAAGAAAACACGCAAATTTGCCCACACCGATACACAAGTGTCCAATCTTTCGGTGTTTGTTTACAACTTTTGATCGTCCATTTCCCAGCTCAAGTCACAGATGTTACGTGTAAAACCTTTTCAAAGCCTTCCGAAGCAGATTAGGTGTCGGGTATGGAGTTTGAGGGGCGTTATGGTGAGGATTTGTGTCGTTTTTGAGAGATAGTTTGAGTGGGATATATAAAACTGGAAGGATTGGTTTCAGACACCGGCGCTGAAGCCTAATGTTCCCCTCGACAAGATCCGCAACATTGGCATCATCGCACACATTGATGCCGGGAAGACGACGGTCACGGAGAGGCTGTTGTATCTGACGGGGCTGACTTCGGTCGTCGGCGATGTCGATGATGGGAACACGGTTACGGATTTCATGGAATTGGAGAGGGAAAGGGGTGGGTTTGACTTGGAACTTCATATATTCTGTCTTGATTTTGTGCATGATAAACTGTGGGAAGATACAATCGGCTGACGTTCCAGGCATCACAATCCAATCCGCCGCTGTGACCTCCTTCTGGCGGGACCATCGCATCAATCTGATCGACACGCCGGGCCATGTCGACTTCACCCTCGAAGTTGAACGCTGTCTCCGTGTTCTCGATGGCGCTGTGGCCGTTCTTGATGGCTCCACAGGTGTCCAAGCCCAAACCCTAACCGTCTGGAGGCAAGCAAAGAAGTTCAAGCTCCCCTGTGTCTTCTTCGTCAACAAACTCGACAAACCCGGGGCCAATTTCGCCATGGCAGTGGATTCCATCGAACAGAGACTGAGCCAACGAGCCGCCGCGACAGTCGTGCCTATATATGATCCCAGCAATTCCAAGAAAGTGACCGGATTGGTGGACCTTCTCGCCAAGAAGTACCTCGATTTGACCAACCATAAGGCCCTTTGGAACAACATTGACACACAATCCCACGAATTTGAGCTCCTGAATCGCGGTCGAGAGGAACTGTTTACCCGTATTTCCGATTCTGATGATGAATTTGGGACGAAAATGCTGGAACATAGCGGTGATCTGGCCGATTTCAACCAATTTGTCATGTTTACGGCGCTGAGGAAGGCTACACTGTCAAAAGAATTGGCTCCGGTTTCTTGTGGAACGGCCCTCCGGCACACTCAAAGCGTGGTACCTATTTTGAACCATGTCCTGGATCTGCTGCCTTCGCCGATGGAGAGGGTTGTCGAGCTTCCGGATGCGAAGTTTGTTGGACTTGTTTTCAAGGTATGGGTTTACTTTTTTGATATTTTGATAAAAACTGATTTGAGATTGTCCATGACAAACGCCGCGGTCAACTTTCTTACATGCGAGTCTACAAGGGTCAACTGAAAAGCGGATCTACTGTGGATAATCTCAATCGCGAAACCCAGGAAACGGGTTTGAAGCTGTTTACGCCCTTTAGCGACGACTTCCAGGCCAGCCCCATTGTGACGGAAGGCAACATTGCTGTCATTTCCGGGTTGAAGGATACTGTAACTGGGGATACATTGACTCAGGGAAAACTGTTTGTAATGCGATCTTGTTTGGCGTCTTAATTCTCTCATTTCAGGACCTCCTCTTCAATCCTTCTGACCGGCATTGAACTCCCCGACCCAGTCTTCTTCTGCTCCGTCGAGCCACCATCCACAGCGTCCATCCATGCTTTTGATCGCGCCCTCAAGGAACTCGTCGTCGAAGACCCCAGCCTCAAAACACGATATGACGCTGAAACTGGGCAAACAATCGTCGAAGGCATGGGTGAGCTTCATATTGAAGTCTTCAAGGAGCGCCTTTTGCGTGAATACGGGTTGAATGTGTTCATGGGCCCGCTGCAAGTCGGTTATCGCGAAGTTATCGATGCTCCGGCGACGGAATCAGCCCATGTGGAGGACCAATTCGGTGACCAGAAGTTCAAGCAATCCTGCAGCATCACATTGAGACTTGAACCGACGGAGAAGGATACGAAATTCACAAAGTTGGAAGTCGATTTGGACGAGAGTGCGACGCAGAAGTATGTGCGAGCTGATTGGTTGAAGGCGGCTTCAGAGGGTGTTAAGAATGCGCTATTGAATGGCCCCGTGCTTGGGTTTCCGGTTCATAATGTGAAGGTTTCATTAAAGTGGGTTTAAACTGTATTTCACTTTGACTAGGATACGTCATTTGTGATTTTCAGGAATCTCACAGCCAGCGGCGGCAAAGTCAACCCATCTCTCATCGCTGCCTGTGCCAATGAATGCGTCACCAAGGCCTTGAAAGCCTCCGGAGCCCATTTGATCGAGCCAGTGATGCTCGTCGAAGTGACTGTGATCGATGAAGCCGCCGAAGCTGGCGTGAATAGTGTACTTCAGGAGCTGACTCGACGCCGGGGGCATATTTGCAATGTTCAGCAACAAGATACCCAGGGTTTGTGTTTTGAGTAAACTGTAAATTACTTAAGAGACGTTTTGCGCATTCCAGGCCACTCCATCATAATCGAAGCCCGTGTCCCTCTAGCCGAAACCTCCGGAATAGCTGCCTCCATCCGATCGCTCAGCTCTGGCCTGGCCTTCCTGCACATGCAACTTCTCGAGTATGAGCACGTCAGCCCTCATGACCAAGCCGTCATCATCGAACGCTACTACCAAGGTCGCGGGAAGACAGACTTCTGATGTCTGTTTCACCCTCCAGAATGCTAAACTGCAAAGACTCTAGGACATGTATGTACTTCAAAATCCTCATTACCCCCAGTTCGCATTTAAATTAGCCCATTACCATTGCAATATGTCGCAGTGTCACGTCGCTGATGACTGACCTATTCCATTAGATTGTTGATTTACATAATTGCATTTCCCTTCTGGCCCTTTTTGCAACCAACCGATTATAGCTCGTGCCTTTTCATTGTTTTTTACACTTTTCGTAGGCCTACGCCTTTAGGGCACGATGTAATTTGTTTTGGCGCAAATAGGCCGAGCTTAAGGGACTGGTTAGATCTAAAGATACAGCTAATGTAATGTTAGTACAGTGTGTTGTTTTTGTCGTTATTTTGATTTGATAAAGGAAAGCAAAGTATCAAAAAATAGTAACATAATCCAATTTGGAAGGTTTTTGGGCGTGGCTGGTAGGGTTGGCCTTGTTTCATGGGATAAGAAGTTGGATCAAAACTTGACAAAGATGTTGAAGTGTAGTCTTGAGGTTGGCAGCCCTTTGGTGACATGGGTTGACGTTGGCATTTTTGACTATTTGCGTTTCGATTGACAGATGGTTTTGCTAAATTTAAACTGTGACGTGTTAAAAAGCTTAATGTTAATAGTACAAACTTTTGCAGGAATAAACTGCTAGAGAAAACATGCACTGCTGGGTTGTGTTGTTGTTGGCCTGTTTCGCTTTCATGATGGCACTCAACGAGGCTTATCCCGTCTACGGTTAGTTTCTATTTTCGACTTTCGGAAAAGGCCTTTTCGTATGTAGTGAAACGTGGCAAAAACATGGAAATAGCCAAAACAAATGCCATGAAAAAAGTAATTACGCAACATTTTGACCTTTGTTTTGTCGTTTCAGGAATGTACCATCTCGCCTATCCCGATGCCGATGAAAATGGTCTCCCAGCGCTGGATGCCGGTATTGTTCGACGGTCGGCACGAGCGTTTCCTCGTGTTTTTCCGAGGTGGTGAATTTGAAAACTGATTGAAGTCGAAATTTACTTTATGATGTCTAAATAATGTGTAAGATTTGAATAAAGTTGCTAAAGCTCAGCAAAATTTGATACAAAACTAAAAAAGGCGATATGAAATACAGTAAACTGTGAAAATTTTGGCCTATTTCCAAACAAGGAAATCAAATTTTAAAAGTTTGACGCAACTGTATTCCAAAACGAGGGAAGAAGCCCCGATCTCGCCCCCAAATTGACCTTCTGACGTCGTCACTCGCCCACGCCATAGCGAATACTAAATACATTGTCTTCACAGAGTCTAATGGATTCAGTTTCCGCATTTGTGGCACCCTCATTCAATTATACTTCCGTTTCATTCTCGAAGTCCGATGGATCATTTAATTTTGAAGTTTGAAAACTGCCTTTTATGGGGTATGGTAGTATACGGTAACACGTTTTTGATATATCGCTGTTCAACAAGCGCGAAGACAACGGACATCTCAAAGCGCACTCTGAAATATCATGATGTCTGCTCTTATCACCTATTTACACAAAGCTAAATAGCATTTTAGCAAAAAAGCGCAAAAAAGGTTTAGCCAAATTAATTGAATCGGGCTGTCATGTGGGCGGAGGACGACACCGCCCTTCTACAAAGGGCTGCCATCCGTCGGGTGCAGTGCTTCTTGCTTACATGGCTGGTGGGAAGCTGTTTCGTGTGATGGCACCCACACGCATGCCCGGCATCTGATGACAGCCATTTTGACGTTTTCTTCGGGGAATTGTTCAGGCATCACGGGTCGTGGTCATTACAAATTCCGTAGCATAAGTAAAGCTATTTAAGTGAAAGCGTGGCACTCACGTGGGAACTGTTTTACAGGAAAAGAATTCAGAATCCAAAAATGCGTTCCTGGATAGCCGTTTTGGTCGTCGTTGTGGCCATGATTTTGGCGTTTGGGGAAGCGTATCCCGTCTATGGTGAGTTTGAGTAAAACTGTAATTTCGAATTCCCATATACCCTCCCGTGCAGCGACAAAAAATTTTCTCCACCCAAGTCCACCTAAGTCCCAGTGGTG
>KB455495.1:108455-128781 GCA_000341325.1 Panagrellus redivivus | reverse complement strand
GCACAATGTTTGAGGCGATTTTTGTCAACGTGAGCGAGCCTTTTCAGTATTTGATTTTTGGGTGTAGTTTCAGTATAAATGTTGGGGGTTGCGAATTTTGGGGGTAATTTCAGCAAAAATATTGGGGGCGTCTTTTTTTGGGGGGTAATTCAGTATTTTTTGGGGGTAAATTCAGCAAATTTATTGGGGGCATGCTTTTTTGGGGGTAGATTAAGTAAAAAATGTTGAACGAGTTGTTTATTGGGGCAGTTCAGTATTTTTTGGGGGTAATTTCAGCAAAAATATTGGGGGCGTTATTTTTTGGGGGTAGATTCAGCAAATGTATTGGGGGCGCCATTTTTTGGGGGTATTTCAGTATTTTTTTGGGGGTGGTTTCAGTTTTACCCGGAACAGGTGTGACCGCTCTTTAATTCGCGTGTTTTTAATGCCAAGTGACTATTCTATTTTGCGCCTGACCGTTACCAACTTCCAGAAACGTGACTTTTTGCTGAGCTTATCAGTTTGAACAATCTTGCATGTTTTTAACGCGATTTATAACTATGTTTTTCATTTCCAAACCTGTAAACAATACGTAACAATTCTTAATGCCATTTCAGCCTCCTTAAATCCCACATTGGCACCCCACTTTGGCCATGAAGTGAGCCCAAACTTAAAACAACCCTTTCTTTCCAATTCCAACTTGTTTGAAACCACTCTTTGCCGTCCAGCGAACACGCTTATCTTTATTGTGGACCATTGTTAGCTGGCAGTTTGCAAACTACGGCTTGCAAAGTAAAGTAGCCAAAACAACCGAGCATCCTTCGTCCGGGTTATTGCTAATCAAATTAGACTTGCATTTGCTTCTCCTTTATTTACGGGTCGCCTCTTGACGACATTTCATTGGTGTTTACGACGGCTGGTTGGTTCCGTTGGTCACATTGGGAAGCAAGTGCCCAGATTATGTCATGTCCGCGTTAATTAAGCGCGCAACTCAGCCATGGTTGCTGGTGCTGTGTCTGCTCGGCGCGGTGGTGCTGACTCGAGCAACCGGGGATGATTCCGCCTTTTTGGGGTCACATTGTGAGTTTGGAAGGGTCAAATTAGGGTTAAAGTAGATGAAATTACAACTAAAATTGTAAAGTAATTTACAAATCGGTTTCAGCCTGCTCGCCCGGTTTCCACAAATGCGATGCAGATGACCCCTCAACGTCTAAATGCATCCCAGATCACTGGGTCTGCGACGGTGAATTCGACTGTGCCGACCGATCAGATGAACCTGCAAGCTGTGTCGTGCCACCGGAGCCACTTTTTCGTTGCGTAGGATCCTTGAAATACATCCATCGAGGGAATCTATGCGATGGCGAACCTGACTGTGGGATGACACCTTCGGGAGAAATAGATGACAGTGATGAAACAAATTGTGAGCATAAAGACTTCATCTGCCCCGCTGGATATCACCATTGCGGGCCTGCTTCAACCATCTGTAAACCCTTGAGACTATGGTGCGACGGCCATCGAGACTGTCCCGATGGCAGTGATGAACACCCCAAATGTGGCAACTCCAAAGAAACCACGATAGTCTGTAAATACGGTAGTGCCATCACAGCAGATGAAGGCATCAAATGTTTCTGCCCCGAGGGCCTGGTTCCATCTGGTGATGAATGCGTCGATGAAGACGAGTGTGCGGCCGTGAAACTCGGGCATCGCTCAGTCTGTGCTCAAATTTGTACAAATTTAATCGCAAAAAGTGCTTCTGATGGTAAATATAATTGTTCATGCAAAAAAGGGTATGAGTACATCGATGATTTACATTGTAAGGCTGTTAATGGTACGTTTAATCTTAATTTAGACATGAAAGAAAGTAATTTCGGTAGTTCTAGATCCAGAATCCGATCCAGCCACAATCTTCCTAGTCAATCAAAACAAAATTATTCACAAACCGTTGAAAAAGTTCGTCAATGGCCCTATTTTGGACGAATTCGACGATGTCCTTGTCCAAGCGGTCGGTTTCGACCATCGAAAACGGAAACTTTGTTGGGTGGCGGTCCGGCATGAGAATACATCAACAAATCACATAGTTCAGTGTGTAAATGTAAATCTAGATGGCACTTTTGATAAGAATTCTGTTACGTTTGTTGAAGCTGACACGAGATTGACGACAATTTCCGCTATTGAGTATGTGTTTTCTTTCAAAATGCCAATATTTATCGACTGATTTCAGATATGACTGGATTTCTGACAACTGGTGGCTCCTCGACACTGAAAGATCCATGCTATTCGTATGTAAAGGCGAATTAATGTCGCCATGTTCACTTATTCGAAGTCGGGGCCTTGATAAACCGACAGCCATGTTCATCGACCCCGCCCATGGATTTGCATTTATCGCGGAGATCAACGCGGTATATCGACTTCGGCTCGACGGATCGGAGTTAACGTTATTGACAAATGACAGCGCTGCTATTATCAACGCTGTCTATGCCGATCCGGCGACGGAGACCGTCTACTGGGTCGATAACTACCTGGAACATGTAGATTCCATCGATTATTACACGGCTAACCGACGCCGAATTGCTGTCACTGGGAATGTATTCAAGGCTGTGAAGGATATTCGAGTCTTTGAAAACATTCTCTATGCTGCCAGTAGTTTGGATAAGGTTGTTGTCGCGGATTTGGTCGGCGATGTCACCGATCAACATAGTGTTCTGGCAAGGGAAAGTGCAGATTTTTCGAAATTGAAGAAATTGCTCATTTGGCATAGACAAGTTCAACCCTCCACCGAACACCCATGCAAGATAAACAATGGCGGTTGTGACCATATCTGTCTACCTGTAACTGCTTCCAATGGCACGAAATTAGCGACCTGTCGATGTGGAGATGGATTTCTGAGCTCCGAAAAGTCTTCCAAATGCAGTCATGAATTCAATAAAACTCTAAATTTGCTAATCTTTGCCCGACCCGGCCTAGGAGAAGTTGCCGCTGTGCCGGTGCCGCTGCTTCTGGCTGATCATCAATCTTTCATGACAGTCCCTGGAATGCCGCCAGTGCGCGGACTCAAACTCGCCACTGCAGTAGCCGTTGACCCGATCAAAGATTTGCTCTATTTTGCAGATTCTGGCAACTTTTCAATCCAACGTCGAGGCATCTTTGAAGGCGCCATCCAAACCGTCATCGATCACGGCATTCACACCGTCGAAGGCATGGATTTGGATCCAGTTTCCGGAAATTTGTATTTTACCGATCTCACGCATAAGAGAATTAGCGTAGTTAACGTCGAAGCACCCAAATTGAAAACATTGATCTCAACTAATCTCACAAATCCAAGAGGCATCAAAGTCTACCCCCGTCGTGGCTACATTTTTTGGACTGATTGGTCGGAAGAAGTCGCCAATGATAAAGCAAAGATTGAGCGATCTTCACTAGATGGTTCAAATCGAATGACGCTCGTTTCGACGAAGATTGGCTGGCCAAATGGATTGGCTCTAGATGATGCTGAAGGATGGCTTTACTGGTGTGACAGCTATTATCAGACGATTGAAAGAGTGCGATTCAATGGTGATAGTCGAGAAACCATACTTTCTGATGTTAACAAACCGTGGTATGGATTGGTATTCGACGCGAATCGGCTTTTCTGGACGGATCACCGCTTCGTTATCAGTATGGTTGAATTGGACGGTACTGGAAAAGCGAAAACAGCTCCACGGACGGTCTACAAAGTTGGCGATATAGCATTTGGGCTCGTTTTACGAGATGCGAGTAATATCGGAAAAGTTCCTGAAAATGTGTCATTAGCTTGTCAGCAAACTGCTGGTTACGGTAGCTGCGAGCAGTTCTGCTTCCCACTTGGATGTATGGATGCTAATGTTTGCAAGAATCGCACTTGCGGATGCGCTGATGGATATAAGGTATGTTTTACATCATCAGAATCTTTAAAAATGTTGAAAAAATCACAGATCTCCCCCTCGGACCCCACAAAATGCCTTCCCATAACTATCCGTCCACCCCCTCCATGCAGCCTTCTCGAATTCCAATGCGTTCGAAACAAGAAATGCATCGATCGCGATCTTGTCTGTGACGGCACTGATCACTGTGGCGATGGCTCAGATGAAGATCGAACTGCTGGCGGCGCGTGTGAACACTTTACGTGCCGTTCTGAAGACGCTTTTCTCTGTCCATCTAATGAGTGTGTCGATAAGGAATGGGTCTGTGATGGTGAACCGGATTGCCGTGGTGGTGAGGATGAGAAGCTGCCTCAATGCAAAACAGAGCCGAGGTGCTCTCCTTCGAAGCAGCTTTGTGCTATTTCGGGGCGGTGTATCCCAAAAAAGTGGGTCTGTGACGGCGTTTATGATTGCATGACGGCCGATGGCCCTGGGAAGAAGGATGTGAGCGATGAAGTTGGGTGCGGTAGGTTGACTTTCCTTGACTTTCAAAATGATATCATTTTATGTTTCAGAACGCCACGAAGACGGCTGCCCACCAGGCCAATTCCAATGTGACAACAGAAAATGCACAATGGCCTCCTTCGTCTGTGATGGCACTCTTGAATGTCGAGACGGCTCAGATGAAGCCCACTGCCATCCTGGCTGCATCCCCGGGATCGAGTTCCGTTGCACTCCAGATTCACCCTGTATTTCTACCCGCTACCGTTGCGATGGCGTCGCCGATTGTCCCCATGGCACCGACGAAGCATCAGAAACATGCGCCGCTTTCCGACCCCCCTCAAACGACACTTCCTCTGAAACCGATCCATCCCAGCCTCTAGCCTGCCCTCTGATTAACCAATTCCAATGCAAACGAGACTTCCAATGCATTCGCGCATCCTTCAAATGCGACGGCGAAGAAGACTGTCGAGATGGCAGTGACGAAGACGACTGTGGCAAGCTGAACTGCAAAAACGACGACTTCAAGTGCGCAGATGAGTCTCGATGTGTGCCACAGAAGTTTATCTGTGATGGGCATAAGGACTGTGCTGATGGCAGCGATGAACTTGGTTGCACAGATTTGCCGAAAATCAGCCCTGACAGATGTTTGGCTCCGATGTTTTTGTGTGCAAATGACACAAGAAATCGGTGCCTATCGCCAGAAGCTGTTTGTGATGGTAAATTTGATTGCCCAATGAAGGATGATGAAGGATTCTTGTGCGAAGAAAAGTGAGTCTTTTTTTAGAAAACCGATAATTTATTGATTGATGTGTGCGAATGCGTTTGTTGCGTTTGTAGTTTTTGTGTCAATGGGAAATCGCTTAAAAACCAATACGTGCAAATAGAAAATGCCTTTAAATGCGTTTTTTACTAGTAAAAGTTTTGTTTACAGCTTCTGCGAAGAAGCCACCTGCTCCCAGCACTGCCACAACCGCCCCACCGGCTATGTCTGCTCCTGCGAACCCGGCTTCACACTCGATCCAGCCGATAGTAGCCGATGCATTCTGAGCAGCCCTTGCAGCTTCGGAGCTTGCAGCCAACTTTGCATTCCCCAAGGCTCTTCGAAATACTGTCACTGTCTCAACGGCTATGAGATGCAAGCTGACAAATTCACCTGCAAATCGACTTCCGACGAAGATGTCTACCTTATTTACACCAATCGATATGACATTCGACTATTGAAACTGACAAATGGTCGTGATGCATCGAAACAGACGCTGAGCGGGGTGAAAGGCATCGCGCAGACGTCGATTCCGCTGCTGTCTAATTTGAGGAACACGATCGCGCTTGACTTCTATTACGAAAATGCAACGAGTATTCTGTTGTTTTGGAGTGATATTCATAAGGATCAGATCTTCAGGGGGAGAGTCACTGCTGGTGGTTAGTTTGGCTTTTTGTGATGGGTGTACTGTAGTTTTGAAATTTCAGTGTTGACCGATGTCAAAGCAATCGTAAAGATTGGAATCTGGACCGCTGAAGGTCTTGCTGTCGATTGGGTGGCTAAGAATGTTTATTGGGTGGACTCTTTACTCGATCAGATTCAAGTCGTCAACTTCGATGGCACTTGTATGGCTACCGTGGCTACAGGAAATATGACTAATTTGAGAGCGTTGGCATTGGATCCGAAGTATGTTTTTTGCCTTTTTATATGCATTTTATGATAAATTTTGCACTTCAGCAAGGGATTGCTCTTTTGGACTGACTGGGAAGACTCCCACCCCCGAATCGAACGCTCAACCATGGCTGGCACTAATCGAAAAGTCTTGTTTTCCGTGAAAAACGTCCCTGGCGGCGGTGGTTGGCCGAATGGTCTTACTTGTGACTTTTTGGCAGAACGAATCTACTGGATTGATGCTAAATCTGATGGCGCATATTCCGTCACTTATGACGGGAAAGATTTCCGTGAGATTGTCCGTGATGCAGTCTACATGGCCCATCCATTCGCCATTTCGCTTTTCGAATCGCATATTTATTACACTGACTGGCGCAATACCAATATCTACCGTGCCAATAAGTGGAATGGCTCCGACATCACATTGATTGAAGACACCGCAAATCAGCCATTCGACCTCAAGGTGATTCACAGCAGCCGTCAACCGAAAAGCGCCAAGAATCCCTGTGCCCAGCCTGAAAACGGCGGATGCTCCCATCTCTGCCTCCTAGCCGGAGCCGGACAACGCAAATGTGCCTGTCCACACATGTTGACTCTAGATCACGCTGATCCTGATCCGACTTATTGTGTTCCAATCAATCAGACGCTGGTCTTCGCGACACCGACGACGGTTACCGCCATCGAGACAGACTACCCTAACAAGATTGTCTTCCCGTTGTTAGCGCCGAAGGGGGATGAAAACATCTCGGCATTAGGTGTTGATGCGAAGACGACGACGGTCTATTGGGCTGATAGCTTCTTCGGACGGATCCATCGACTACGGCTTGGCAATGTCACGGCGACGGAGCAGGAAGTTTTGCTGAAATCGGGCGCTGATAACTGCTTCGGATTGGCTGTGGATGCCGTTCAGGGATTGGTCTACTTTTCGGGATGGCGTGAAGTTGGTGAAAACAAGACGACGATGGGGTGGATTTCGGTGGTTACTAACAATGGAAAGTATAAGAAGACTATTTTGTCGAGTTCGACTTCGGATAAGTTGAGGAAGCCGGTGCAGGTTAACTATGCTAATGGGTGAGTCCATAGGATCTTCCAAAACTTGAAGAAAACAGTATTTCGAGCAAACATTGGTTACATGTTGCACACAGCACAGTTTGCATGATGCGTGCAGCAAAACTGCAGATTGCATGCAAAATAATTGCATGTTGAACGCATGTTTGGCAAAACATTGACAATTTTCAACTTTTCATGACATCCTATTACAAATTTCAGTGAACTCTACTGGTTTGATCTTGGCTACGACCCGCCGGCTCTCTTCCGAGCCGCTGCCAACGGCCGTAAACTGGCTGAAATCTCTCTGAAACAACTTGCTCCAAATGCCACAGTCGACGCGAAATCGCTTACTGTCGACCCTCAAAAGCGACTTTTCTGGACTCAGCCATCGTTGAAACAAGCTCGCGTCCTCGAAGTCGCCTCAATGAAGCTTCATACAATCGACTTTGCCAACGACCCCCTTGCCGTTCCCAGTCTCGTCGCTCTCGATGACGATGGCCATGAGCTTATCTTCCATGACCGTGCATCTGGTGACATTCTAGCAAGGATGGTCTCAACAAACTATGTTGCTGGTGGAAAAGCATTCAAGCTTCGAACGAGTAGCCGTCGACTTCGGACCAATAATACGGCATTGGTTGCCATGAAGATCATGGATAAGAGTGCTTTTGAAGTCGAATCTGGTGAAGAACCTGAAGAAGACCCATGTGCTTCATTGAACTGTGAACACATTTGTCTCAGGGCATTCAGGGAGCATAAGTGCGTGTGTTCCGATGGCTATGAAACTGGCCCTGCTGGAAAGTGTGTTGTTCCGGATAAGCGACTAATCTATGCAACAACGGCAAATGAGTTGTATTGGCAGCCGGCTGATGGCCCGGTAGGCGTCTCAGAAGCTACTGCTGTCATGTTGCCAGGCAATGCGGCATCGGAATTGCATCCAAAATGGATTGGTCTCGACCCTGTGAGGAATCGCGCTTTCCTGGTTGATGCCAGGCTGAATGAGCTTCACATCATGGATTTGGACAATCCAACTGAAGTAAGAAAGTTCGCTTCCGGCGGGTCTTCAAGACTATCCGGCGTTGCTGTCGATTTAACTACCGGTTACGCGTATTTGGCCAGCTTCGTTCCCATGGTCCCTGGCCGGCATCTCGTCGCTCAAATCGAGCTTATCCATCCTGGCTCCGACGATTTACGGGTTATGATTCTGCGTGAAAACAACGAAACAATCGGTGACATTGCAATTGATCCGGCGGAGGGATGGCTTTTCTGGTTATCACGAACTGGCATTAAGCGATGCCGACTTGATGGGTCTAATATTTCGACGTTGATTGACAAGAACCCACTGATAAGCTTATTGGCTGTGGATCTCCATCGGCAGAGGCTCGTTTTTGCTACATCGCTGCCTCGGGCTATCATCAGCATTGATTATGATGGAAAGAATCCGATTAAGTTGCAAACAGGCCTATCTGCTTATGATTCACTGGCAGTTATGGACGGCATTTTGTACTTCTCGACGCGAAAAACGCTGTTTAGAGCTAATATCGACAAAAATGGGGCTGTTATCAACGAAACTTTGAAGTCCCTGGGGCAGAGTAAGGCTGTTTTGAGGGATTTGAAGGCGTTTGACAAAAGTCTTGGTAAAAGTGAGTCCACTTTTGGCATTTTTTTGACAAAATAAAGGGTGAATTTTCAGTCCAAACTCCCTGTACATCCCGAAATGGTGAATGCGAACAGCTGTGCCACTTCCTTGGCCCTCGGTCCAGCCCCATTCACAAATGCGGATGCGTATTTTCAAAGCTATCTGATGATGGCAAAACTTGCGCTGAATACAAGTCCTTTTTGGCTTATGTTGCCGGAAATCAGATCGCATTCACGCCAGCTTTGGGCTCTGTGGACGCTGATGAGAGTCATGAATCCATCGCCGCACGGATTGAAAGACAGGAATTGATTTCCTCGCATCCGTCAATCAACAACGCAGAATTCATCCGAGGCCCTGTAGCTCTGGCTGCTGATGTCGATCGGAATCAGCTTTTCGTCAGTGACATCAAAGCGAATCGAATTGTCGCCCTCAAAGTTGGCACCAATGAGCATTATGTCGTCGTGGAGGACGTTAAGCAAGTCGAGGGTCTCGCCTATGATGGCAAACATAAAGACTTGTACTTCACGGCCCGAGCCGCCATTATGAGAGTCAGCGTTAATGATAACAACACCAAAGCCTACCCGAAGAAAGCATCCACCGTAGTGGCATTGAGTGACTTGGACAAACCCAGAGGCATCGCCGTCGACCCGTGTTCCATGATGTTGTACTATTCCAATTGGAGGGCCGATGCAGCATCCATCAATCGAGTTTATTACAGTGGCTTTGATCATCGGAGAATCATAACTTCCGAAATCAAAACCCCGAATGCTATTGCCATCGACTTTGCGTCGCGGAAACTTTACTGGACAGATGCGCGTCTCGACAAGATAGAGCGCTGCGATTTAGATGGCTCAGATCGTGAAACTGTGTTGGAAAATACGAACAAGTCAACAAATGCACTTGACTATCCAGCTCATCCGTTCAGTTTAGCAGTCTATGGCGACCATCTGTACTACAGTGACTGGCTTCACAGGGCTGTTTTGATGGTGGACAAGTACGAAGGCAGTGATACCATCATCATTAAGGGTAAAATGACGGAACAGCCGATGGGCTTGGCCATATTTGCTTCTGATGCGCCTACATGTGGCGATGACGCCTGCAGTGGTGATATTGGAAAATCGCTCAAATGTCAAGATCTTTGCAAAATGGATGCATTCGGAACACCGCATTGCGCGTGCTTCCGTGGACGGACTCTGGATTCTGATAATGCTACCTGTGAAGGCGAAATTAGACTAACCCAATGCTCAAAAGACGAATTCCTGTGCACTGGCTCTTCTCGATGCATCCCGTATGAATTCACTTGTGACGGTGTCGTTGAATGTCCTAATGGTGAAGACGAGAATGATGACTTCTGTAGAGAGCGAATCTGCCGAACTGGCTATTTCGACTGTGGCAATGGTCTTTGCATCCCGGAATCTGAGAGATGTAACAAGTTCAATGATTGTGGAAACCATGAAGACGAGTATAACTGCACCTGTGAGCCATCTGAATTCCGTTGCGCGAATGGAATCTGCGTCAAGGCTTCCGCCCGATGCGACTTTGAGAAAGATTGCCCTGACGCTTCTGATGAAATTGGCTGCCCTAAACGGGATTGTAGTTTAGACACTATTGCCCACAACTCGACAAAGACTAGCCGGCTCATCAATTGCAAATCCACAACCCAGTGCATTCTTCCAGAGTGGTTCTGTGATGGCACTAATGACTGCTGGGACGGGTATGATGAAGAATCCTGCCCGGAAAGCATCATGATAAAGGGCAATCGAAAGCCTGACGTAAAAATCCGTGGATGCCATCCAGAAGACCATCAATGTACCGGCACACTGACCTGTATTCCTAAACATTTCATCTGTGACGGCTCTAAAGATTGTGCGAGCGGGTCCGATGAACAGAATTGTACAAAATCCTGTGATCCGAAGTTTGAATTCAAGTGCAGTGACGGTAAATGCATTGATACCCTGAGGCAATGTGACGGGATCAAGGATTGTAGTGATGGTGGAGATGAGGCTGAATGCAAAGAGTGAGTTTTCACCCTACAACCTAACTTTCAAACTGTTAAAAATCTGGTTTCAGACGCTGCGACCCAGCCAAATCCCACGCCTGCCTTTATGGCGCCTGCATCCCGCTATCCTTCCGTTGCGATGGCGTTGATGACTGCTTCGACTCCCTAGCTAAAGGCTCCCCGAGCAGTGATGAAGCCAATTGTACATCTCGAATCAAAGTCCAATCAGCCTTCCAATGCAGACCCTCTCAATTCCAATGCCAAACGAAGCAAACTCGAAGTGCTATGCCGGAATGTATCCCATTGCGCGCCTTCTGCGACGGCGAACCCGACTGTGATGATAATTCCGATGAGCCACCAGGCTGCGTGCATCGCGTCTGTGCACCCAATGAATTCCGATGTGCCAGTGGTCAATGCATCCCGAATTGGACCTGTAACGGCATTGAGGACTGTCGAGATGCCAGTGATGAAAGTGTGGCCACCTGTGGCACGCATTATCGTGGCGAATGTTCCGGAGGTCAATTTGAGTGCGACAACGGTGTTTGCATCGGGGAAGCGCTGCTTTGTGATAAGAAAAATGATTGTGGTGACTGGTAAGACTATATTTGTTTCGATAACGGTAGTTACAGTATGCTTTCAGGTCTGATGAACGAAAATGCGGTCGAAACGAATGCGAACGCGATCATCCTTGCTCGGATGTCTGTATCCAACACAAGATAGGCTACCGATGCGGATGTTCTGATGAAGCAATGACGCTTGATCCGTCTGATAATAGCACTTGCATCCATAAAAACCGATGTGGCGAGCTACCGTGTTCCCAGATTTGCGAATATCGTGGCCGCTCTTCAAGATATAGGTATTCGTGTGAGTGCGAAGCTGGGTACGAGCTCGATCCGGAGCGTCAACGTGTTTGCCGGACTAATTTGACTAATGAGGAACCGAAATTTCTTGTCGTTAATCGAAAGTACGTAAGAGCATATTCCTTGACTGGAGCCCCGAAGAACGTCCTCGTCCAAAACGCCTTCAACATGGTCGCCGTCGACTTCGATTCTGCCACGAAGCGTGTTTACTTCTCCTATGTTTCCATGCTTGTCAGCATGATTGCACATGTTACTATCGACGTAAAGACTGGAAACACATCGGATTATACGGAACTGACCAATTTGCAAACGACATCCCCTGAGGGCATTTTCATCGATTACCTTGGAAGGAATCTATATTGGTCAGATAGGGACTCCCATTCGATTTCCATGTCAGATCTCGAAGGCAGATTTACGAAAGTTCTGCTGAAAAACGATCCTTTGTCAGAACCAAGAGCTATCGCTGGTGACCCAGAAGCTGGCCTACTGTTTTGGACCGATTGGGGCAAGACTCCCCACATTGGACGGATGACCCTCTCCGGCAAAGACGTCAAACTAATTTTAACAACCTCTCTCCGATGGCCCAATGCCCTCGCTGTCGATGGCCCTTCGAAGCGGCTCTTCTGGGGCGATGCGAATCTGGATTACATTGGCAGCTGCGATTACAACGGTGACAATCGGAAGGTCGTCTTAAGAAAGGCTGTTGGACGCATCTTTGGCTTGACTGTCTTCGAGGATCATCTCTACTGGACAGAAGCTTTCAATAGGACGGTCAAAAAGGTGAACAAACGATCCGGTGAAGACCTGGCTACAGTAATCCCGCCGCAATTATACAAACCCTTTGGCATCAAAGTCATGCATAGTGTACTCCAATCGAAATCAGCCTTCTCCAGTGCGAAACGGCATCCGTGCGAGCTTCCTGGACGGTGTGACAACATGTGCGTGCCATCGACGACGGCAAAGAATGGCTACGAGTGCTTGTGCGCGGAGAACTTCAAGGCTGAGGGGCATAAGTGTGTGCCGGATTGTAATCCGTGAGTTTTTACATAACACTTTTTGCAAATTTTGGTCATTTTGAAGAAAAATCACAAAACGTTTTGTTTTGAAACTGTTTAAGTTCATCAAAAATGAAACATTTTTGCCTTCTGGTACCGAAATGTTATCAAAGTTCTTACCAAAAACCCTTTCAGAACCGAATTCGTCTGTGAATCTTCCTTTAAATGCATCCCATTCTACTGGAAATGCGACGGCACTCCTGACTGTCTCGACAAACAAGATGAACCCGAAGACTGCCCGAAGTTCCATTGTGCCCCAGGGCATATGATGTGCAACCCCGGCGTCACCGTCCACAACAGCTCTAACTGCGTCGAACGCGAGTTAATCTGTGATGGCACTAAAAACTGCCCTGATGGCGAAGACGAGGATCCGAAACTCTGCGAACACTATGACTGCTCCACCAATGAACAATACAAGTGTCCGAATTCCCGAAAATGTGTTTCTCTCACCACGAAATGTGACGGCATCGAAGACTGTCCCGATGGCTCCGACGAAGATCCTGCCGTCTGCGCAAATCGGACCTGCTCAGAATACGAATTCCGATGCGGAACTGGCCGGTGTATCCCGATTTCCTGGCAATGTGATAGGGCTACCGATTGTACTGATGGATCAGATGAACGCGATTGCATTATTTCGACGGGGGCGTGCAGAGAAGGTCAATTCATGTGTGCATCTGATAAAAAGTGCATCCCGCAACTGTTCCGATGTGATCATGAGCCGGATTGCGTCGATGGCAGCGATGAAACCGACTGTGCTTATGACAGTGATGACCCTCTAAAGTGTCCAGCTAAATCATTCCCCTGTGCCGATGGCAGCAAATGCTATTCGGCATCGGAGAAGTGCGATGGCACGGCTCAGTGTAGCGATTACAGCGATGAAGTTAGCTGTTTCCCGTGTGATAACACGACTTTCCAGTGTAAATCGCTATCAACAAAGTGCCTGCCTATGAGCTATGTCTGCGATGGCATCGCAGAGTGTCCAGATGCCAGTGATGAGCTCTTTTGCGACTGTGACGATGAGGACATTTTCTACGAGAAGGGTGGAATGCGTTGCTATTCCAATTCTTCATCGAGCTTCTCACCGGTTCATCGCGTCCAATGCGTTTCCTCCATCCAAATCTGCAATGGCATCTCAGAATGTCAGAGCGGAGTCGATGAAGACCCCCTAGTTTGTCGGCATCAGACCTGCCCGGCGAGCCATCTCCAATGTGACAACCATCTATGCTACCCTCAAAGCGGCTTCTGTGATGGCGTCTATGACTGTGCCGACAGAAGCGATGAAAACAACGATTACTGTATTGAAAAATGCAAAAACGCTCATCGCTGTGATACAGGACGATGCATTTCGCCGAAGCTAGTCTGCGACGGAAATGATGACTGTGGAGATGGGTCGGATGAACGAGACTGTGATCACCATCTCTGTGATGCCTTCGGAACGTGTTCTCAATTCTGTATGAAGACTGGAAACGAGCCGAAGTGTTACTGTGCCCCGGGATATGTATTTGAATCTAATCATCGATGCAAGGCGGAGAACAAATCGGCTTCTGTGGTCGTTTTATTGGATGGACGGCTCTTCAGAACGTTCAAATCAAAACCAGGAAGCAATCCAACAGCTGTCGAAGTTGCCGTGACCGAACTCGCTTATCCATTGACTGGATTCGATTACCTCAGCAAAGACGGCAAGGGCGATTTGGTGGTTTACTATTTGGACGGTGAAGGCGAAGTCAAAAATGGAAGTTTCGACGATCTTATCCAACGAGAAAGAGTAACAGACACAAAAAAGCGGACTAGTAGAAGCGTTTTGGAAGCTCACAACAATCCGAAAACAGTCATGTTGGCTATTGATTGGATCAATGGCAATGTTTACACTGCTGAATACTATCCGTAAGTTTTCCAAATTCATCAATTTCAAAACTTATCAAAGTCATTTCAGCCCAACAAAGCACTCAATCCTCTACATCGCACCCCTCCAACACCCCAAACTCAAAGTCGCCCTCATTCAATCCAATCTCGGCACCATTGGCGGAATTGCCATCGCCCCTAGACAAGGTCGTCTCTTCTGGGCAGCTAAACACCCTCGGGCTGCCATTGAAACAGCGCTTCTCAACGGTTCAAATCGGACAACTCTAGTTTTCAATGACATTTTCGAGCCACAGTCACTCATCCTTGACGAATACAACCACCGTCTTTATTGGGTCGACCCCCATAAGAGCACCATTGAATCCTGCAAGCTTGATGGCACCGATCGGCGAACTGTCCACAAATACGGCTTCTACGAAAATGGAACTCGAGCAGATCGGCCAACATCAATCGATCTCTATGATGACATGCTTTATGTGGTCGGACAACCAAGCGGTGCTGTCTGGAAGACGCCAAAGTTTGGAACTCCAGCGTCGATAATTCCGATCAATAAGGTTTACGTCAGCAATGTTCAGGCTAGTATTACGATGGTCCATCCAACAAAACGATTTGGTGAGTATTCAGAAGGTAAATTTGCCTGTTGTAAAAGTGTTGCTTCAGCTGGACGCCAGTCAGCATGCGTAACGGAGAACGCCTGCGGTACTTTGCCCTGTTATACGGTAGCCGGCGTGCCAATGTGCATGTGCGGCGAGTACGAACGGTATAATGGAGAGAAGTGCGTTGAGGCCAGGTATTCACCGGGAATCAATAATAGTAAGTTTTTTTGAATTTTGTTAATTTCGTTTTCTTGAAAAATTCTATTCGCACATCAACCCGAACGCGCAAATGTTGTTCTGTAAAGTGTGCGAATAACAACATTTCTATTCTTAAAAATGTGTAAAATTGTATCAAAAACATTTTTAGCCTGCGGCGCCAACACTTGCCGAAACGGTGGAATCTGCGACAAACAAACCCAAACTTGCAACTGCCCATCTGGAACAACCGGCGTCGAATGCCAACATACCCTGTGTCACAATTACTGTCTTAACAGTGGTATCTGCTCCGTCACCTACAATGCAAACAGCGAAACCGTTTCCCCGATGTGTCATTGCCCGATCGCTTATTCCGGCGCCAGATGTGAACACTACAAATGCACTGGTCTCTGCGGCACTCATGGGCTCTGTGCCATCGACAACGTCACCGGTCTGACCTACTGCATGTGTGATGCTGGATGGTCCGGTGAAACCTGCAGCGAGAACATTGCCTTTAGTCGTGATGAACAAAGACAATGCTACAACGGTGGTAGTGTTATCAGCACCAGTGATGACCGCTTCTACTGTGACTGCCCGAAGGGTTATTCTGGTCGTCAATGTGAGCATTGTGTCGGCGATGACGCTGACATCATCTGCCTCAATGGCGGCTACTGTGCGCATCGTCGTGGCTGCATTTGTCCAAATGGATACCTCGGAGCTAATTGCGGTGAAGATTACTGTAAATACTACTGTCTCAATGGTGGCACGTGTTTCCGATCGTCTGAAAAGTCAACTTTTGGCAATATGATGTGCAAATGCCCTGAGGGCTTTAACGGCAGCCGTTGTGAATCTGATTCCTGTGGTGCTGATAGATGCAAGAATGGTGGTGTCTGTCTTCACGATAATCAATCTGGAAAGCCGAAATGTGCCTGTGAAGCACCGTATTACGGCGAAAACTGCGAAGAAAAGCGTGACTGTACTGATTACTGTAAGCATGGTGGCACTTGTCACGTCAAGGAGAAAATGCCGGTGAATGTCTTCACTGTAGTAGCATTACCAAGACCAGTTAATGAATGCGAATGCCCTCCAGGCTTCACAGGAGCCCAATGTGAGACCCCCATCGAATGCGTTGGAACTTGTGCAACTGGCTGGTGCCACCTTCACCCCGAAATGGGTCCAGTTTGCCAGTGCCATCAAGGCTTTGCTGGTCCAGCTTGTGATGTTGTCATTGCAAAAGATTGCGATGGTCTCAGATGCTACAATGGCGGACGTTGCCAGAAGCCATCCGTCGGCAATCCTGAATGCGTGTGCCGATTCGGTTACCGAGGGCTCAATTGCGGCGAAGTGACTTGCGATGATTACTGTACCAATGGTGGAACCTGTTTCATCCTCGATAACAATCCGATTTGTCACTGTCCTAGAGACACATTCGGTTACCGCTGCGAGAATTCCATCATCAACACTATCGATCGATCTAAACCCGGCCACAAGTACGGTAGCTTCATGACAAATGCCATGCTTGTTCTCATTCTATGCGTTCTTGTCATCGGAGGATTGTACGTCGCTTTCATTAAGAAAGACAGAATCACCCTATTCCGGCATCGTCGCCTTTTCGATCAGAATACTGGCGTCGATGGCGACATGGACGAATTTCACAACCCTGCCTTTATGATTGGCGATGATGACGCACGAATCAACGAAGTGAGCCATCAACCTCACCTTTTATAAACAAAACTTTTACAAACGACTCCATTTCAGACCACAAACTTCACCAACCCCGTCTTCGAAGGCGTCTACAACGACACCGTAGCGCCCGCCCCTGACGACGACTACTACAACCAACCGGCCATGATCGCCCCATCGAATCTAGCTCCACCCAATTTAGAACGAAAGAAACTTCTCAGCAACGATCCCTTGAGTGATAACCAGTGAAAATAGCAAACTTTATGCATTAACGTATTTGTAAATATCATTTTTATCTTGTAATAATGGCAACTTTTGGATGTTGTCATGTACTTGTCAATCTTTCTTTCTCATCAGATGCAAACGGGCAACTTTTTTATATGGCATTGTTTTGTTTTATTTTTAATAAATTTTGACTTGTTAGCAACAGATCAAATATGGTATTTAAAAGAGGGTAAAACTCGGATAAGGTCGCTGCCGTGTCGCTTTTGGATCCACTTGGAGTACAAACTCATGTGGTTCACGGTTAAACAAATTTTTAAATGTACCATTAATAGCAATCGCGTACGACCGTGAACATTTTCGCATCTTTCGCTGAAATCCTGATGGATTGAAATAAGAAAAAATTAATTTATTTGACACGTGCAGTGTTTGACGTTAAACAAAGTCAGGTTTTGTTCAGATTCACATTAAACCATTTATATGCTTTAAAACTAAATTAAATTCGCAAACTTCAAAGTTTCAAAAACTTTGATTTTTTTCTTTTTGACAGTACTGCGTCATCTCAGCCGTTAAAACTAGTTATTGAACATCACAGATAACCTCTGAACTCTTTTCAAATGATAAACTAATGAAATAGAAAATTTTCCTGATCGCCTCACTCATTTGAGGCGAGCGCCTCATGAGGCACCTCAATGACCTCAAGCCTCCGCCTCAGAGGCTGAGGCGGAGGCTGAGGCGATTTTAGATTTTTGTGTCACACAGTGTGCCATCCCGCGCCATTTGTAATTCCTCCAATATTGATTGCAAAAATGTTTGCAATGATGACAATAACATCGAAATAACGATACTCTGCTGACTGCATAGATAATGGTATATAATCACATCAGCAAAAAAAGTAATAGAAATAAAATGCCAAAAATGACCAAAAAGTTTGAAGTCAACTTTTGGCATATTCAATGAAACACTAAATTTGAAAAAAACATCAATTTATCTCATCATTGCTATTCCAAGAGTCACTTTTTCTTTAAATTTATTCAACTACTGTAATACAAAATCATTGTCCTACATTCCTAACATGACAATCCTTACTCTGGTTGCACCACGCATTGGCCCGCAATTTCGACGAGCTTGAAACCGTCCAATTGCTTCGTCAGTGACAGAATCAGACGTAGTTTGTCGCAGACACCGCTTCCATTTGTGCCAGTGCTGGTGCTGATGGTGTTAATCGTCTTTTCATTTCCAGCGTTGAGCTTCTGAAGAGCCGCAAGCGTGTTCATTTCGCTAATTGCCTTTGCCAGTTTATCGATGCTCGTCTGTGAGTCCACAGCAGGCAGAACTGGAGCCGGATGGACTGGAGCAGGGATCACGATGAAAGTACCATTTCCGCCACCTGCAGCTGGTGCAGGAGCTGCACCACATCCACAGTAGCCGTAACCGCATCCGCAGCGTTTTTCACGGATGACGATGCCGTCAGCGGTAACAGTTTCAATCTCTTCGCCTTCGTCACCTTCGCCGCAGAGGCAATCGGATTCAAACTCGGACAGAGGATCGGCAATGTGTTCGGAGACAGGGGCTGGCAGGGAATCGAGGGACTTCATAATGCCGGCAGAAGCCAAGGCGAACAAACAGCCGAGAATGAAAGCTTTCTTGAAGGATGCCATGTTGTAGGATTGATGGGATGAATGCAATACCCCGAAGTAGGTGTGGACAATGATGGCACTCAGCTTTAGAGTGCTTATATAGTGTTCAAAATGTATGCAATTGGGTTGAGTAAAAGTGCACACCTGGGGCGTTTGTTTACACATTTCGGTCAGATATGGTAATGAACGGCCAGCCGAGTGCTAACGGCTTGTGAAAAGGTACGGTATTTGCGTATGGTAATGATATGTGACGTCATGCGCTTTTGCTGCTGATGTTTGTCTATGAATAATTCACTTCCGTATATAAAAGCGATTTCCAAACCATTCAGATGCCATTCTGTCAACATCTGTCGTCATGCATTTCACTACCATTGCAACCCTTTTCACTGTTCTAGCTATCGCAGCATCGTTGCCGACGACTCCCTCACCAAATGATTATCTATTTATCGAAGATCCGGAAGTTCACCCACAGCTGTACATCACCCCGACCCCTGAGGAATCGAAACCAAAAGTTGTCCAAAATATGCCCATGGTCGTTCCTATTGGCAGTCATCAGGGTCTTGCCGGTCTTGGAAGCCTTCTCGGATCTCATAGCCGTGGTTCTCCCTAGTTTCCAGCCAAGTATACAGTCAAAGCATATTTTTCCGTCATGGCCGCCATGGGGAAAGACGGCTTCGAAACGTTTCAATCCGGTGAATATTGTGTCGTACGCTTTAGTCCATAAAATTGTTGGTCTTATTTTGATCAAAATAAATCATAGGTCACGTTTTTATGAGCTCCCATGGCAACGTATTATATATAATGTCACATGCCGAAAAAAGAATAAGCATGAAAGGTTTAGGGTTCATAAAAAAGAAGGTCAACGAAGACAAAAACCTGCACTGCTTCGACCGTTCGTTCAAACCAGCAGTAGAGAGTGATCGTGCTCGGTGTTTTTATGCACCCGGGTGAAAGGCATGCGAGCCAACGTGCGAGAAAGGGACTGAACCTCACCTGTTTGGGTCCGACTGGCAGTAGACGGCAGGCGTCAAAAGACGGGGGTGCCCACTCTCGCCGTCAACACGTCTCTCTCTTTTTCATCTTCCCCGCATTTTCGCCGCGAACGACCGGGGCTTGCACGTTGTCAGGCATGCAATTCGATGAGGTACGAAATTTGCCCTTCCTTCTAGGTTGTGTATATAAATACTACAGCGCCCATTAACAGTTTCTACGTGCATTTTTTGCTGCACAATCCATGATTTTTCATGAAAGAATATAAGAAACAGCATGTGAGCATATCAAAAGTTTTGCTCGAATCTGCACATAGCACCCATCAGTTTCGAAGTAAATGCACCATGACAACGACCATTGCGTAAAAAATAAATTAGCATAGTTGGCCTCATTCTGACGCTCTATGTAATACATCTCCATGGAAATGTGTCAAACGGTTTAACCAAAACTTTAGTTCCATACTTTTCAAATTGTAAACATTGGTTTTGATGAATTTCGTAACATTATTTTTCTGTTCTTTATTAGGCT